>DWTO01001335.1:0-16563 GCA_018244755.1 Jemadia pseudognetus
TAAATTCCGAAAACTAAACACTATACATTAAAATAAAATAAGAAAAAATAATTTATTAATACTGTATTATTAAAAAAAATGATATCCTAGGTACCAGTCATCCCGCCACTCTGCTCATCGATATAGGGCATTGATCAACGAAAAAAATAAAATCGTGGGGCGTGACGTAACCTTAGTATCGTAAATATGTAAATAAATATTTTACGCGATTTTAAGATTTTATATTACTCGCCTTCGGTGGAAAAAACAGCGCAAGAAAATCTGGGCACCCAAGAGTTCTCCATTATGTTCTGTAAGGCGTGTGAAGTGTGACTACATACACCTGGTCAGTGTGGCGGACCATGACATTTCCTCTTTTCGTTCTGATGGAAGATCACTATCCAAGAGTGATACCATATAGGTATATACTAGAATGCTTTTCAATTATAATCGTACAATATATCAATAAATTCATTGCAAGTAAGTTATGTACATACGTATATCATACAATGGTCAATAGCGGTGGCTAGCATTATTTTAAATTTCAAAAAAATAAAAATGTTACACCAAACTAACCCTTTTAGCGCTTACAATAAATAGTAAATTTCTATCTATTTCAATACAAAAAAAAAATTATAAATTGTAATTTCCCATTTGTCTGTATGTTAATGTTTAAATATTTAATATAATCGATGTTTTATTTATTAGCTTGACTTTTCACGCCATCAAAATGAAACATTTGGTGGGAAACGGCGGTACTTAATCTTAACGTTGGATTTTGAATCAAGAACTGGAATTTCACAACGAATTTTATAATTTTTGAATAGATGGTGCCACATGTACCATTGTTCGTTTGTGCTTTGTTTAGGTATTCATCTTTTGAATGGTAAATTTAACGTAATATTACATATCCATAACTTAGTATTGGATGGACAATACGTGTAAAAAAGGTAAATTGGCGGATGCTGGTGCTCAGCTAGTTCAAGAATTATTTAGTTTGAACTAAATAAGTCAGATACTGGCCGGTGGTCGGCTCGATTGCTGATGATGACTGATTCAGTAATCTCAGAAGCGGACGTGCCTATATGAAGAAAGTAACGAATATTAAAGAAGCACCTAGACCATTTAGGATATAGATAGTCGGACAATCTCGTAAAGGCGTGAAGGTGTGAGATATAATATCAACAATGGAATAATTATTTATTTGGTTTATCATCAACCGATGTAAATATCACATTTTAAACCACTACCTAAATTATCTCCTCCATAAATACTCCATATATACACCTCGTCAATTTATCTAATATTGAAGAGGTGTATTAACGAAAAAGGTTTAGAACGCCGTACTCTTAGTTGATGAAAAATTGGAAGAGTTAATGTTAAACACGTTTAGTTCAGTTTCAACAGCAATCGGGTTAAAAACAAAGTAAGCAACACAAAATTTATTTTTTTATTTTTTATGTTATATTACTTCTATCCTTACCGGTCTTCAACCCAATACGATAGAGTAGCCTTATTGAATATACAAGAGTTACAAAAATATAAAGTAAACCATTATATTATTATATAAATTTATACAGATATTATCTTTATATTTTCTTTTCAATTGTTTTCCTATGATGCATATAATTTGTCTGGAGGATATGGTATTTGAGCGATAATGCTATCTGTTGCCTTTTTATGTACCTACACACATCATCATTCGTATGTACATTGTTTTGTATAAAAATAATGTTTAGATTATTCGTTTATAATTACACTGATTCCATTTTCGTCCTACCTTACTAACTCAACTTCAACTTTCTATAGTCTTATAGCTTTCTCCTTGTAATTTTACAACGGATTATTACTAAGCCTGCAATCCACTCTTGACGTTGTGTTATCTGCATGTAGGCTTTAGGAAGATACAAATATATCTCCGTGCTTTTCTTAATGCAATTTAACTGATCTGTTGGTCTGGTGGTTGGCGAACCCAAGTGCTGAATCGTGGCTTCGATTCCCGTTCGGAATAAACATTTGTTTGATGAGTATTTGTTTTATAGCTGGATGTAAAAAGCGATGTGAGTGTATAGTCATATGTATATATGTGATTTATCAGCCGTTTGTTTAATATGACAAAAGTTGTTTTGACGATTAGCTTGGGGTCAGATGGCCGTGCGTGGAGATATTCCAAAATATTACTCTTTATATCAAACGTAACTGGTGAAACGTGGGAGTGTTCTACATTCCTCTGCCTATCTCTTCGGGGATCACAGGCGTAATGTTACGTTTTTTTATGTTCTTCGGGGATTATTTTAATTGAAAATAAATGCCAAGTAATTGCTACAACAAACTTCCTGTCCGCAGATTTGAAATGTCAAGAAAAATTGAGGGGATTACCAAAGAGGTTTTCGATGTGATTAACAACAGATATAAGAAATATCTCGAGACATTGAACAACCCCGACGAGTTGCCCGTCAAAGTTTTCGACCCTTTGACACCGAAACAGCTACAAGATTTGGAATTAATCCGGTATCTTAGCATCGATTTACAAAACAAGAAAGAGCAGGATATGAAGAACGCGGCAGTGAGTTGAGCAAAACGTTTTTTTTTTGCTTATTTTTTGTTTTCACCGTTCGCAATAGGGGTTAAATAAATAATAACTGGTGGAAATTCGAAATGTTTTACATTCCTCTGCCTACACTTTAGATAAAATACAGGAGTGATGTTATAATTATAACCGTCACTTTATTCCCGTGGCACTTATACACTATTGTTTCAAACAAGGTGGGGGCATAAAACAGCTGGGATTAAAAAAACTACAATTACGCTTCTTTTTACCAACGACTTTTAATTTGATATGAATATAAAGCCATTATGAACAAAACTTGATTATTTCTTGAAATGCAACGATCTGTTCATCTCGGTACAAAGAAATAATGCATCCCCCGACCCCTGCCGGGATACCTGGGTATCATAAGTGGTGTTTGAAATTGGCCATAGCTGATCGCCGTGCTCTGCCATCCCCAAACCGCATACCCAGCGTGGGTATTATGGGCAAATCCACTTCAGGGAGGCTTATATCTAGCAATAGACCTAGCCAGGGTAATAATGATGAATAACCATCCAGAAAGAGACGAAAAATTGACATTTATATACGACTATTTTCTTTATCGTTTAACAGGAAAAAGCAGCGGAGCTAGCAAAACCACAGAAGAAAGAAACGGCGGCGGTAAAAGAACCTAAAAAAGAATAATAACTTTTGTTCTCTGCTAAAGATTTATAACTTATTGTTTAGGTGTAATAAAATGATTATGTTCAACTGAATAAATTTTTTTATGCATTTTTGTTTGATACATATGAATGTAGGATACATGATTGTGCTGGAACCGTCTTTTCACATGAGACATTTCCCGCGATAAACAGTATCATGTGACTGTCATAATAAGTAATGATTTTTTTTAAAATAGAACCTAATGAAGGCATGTAAAAACAAATGAACAGCCATATATCTCTATTTTATACATTTTTACGTTTACGTCCCAATATAGAATAGGTGGTGAGCCTATTGCCATACACCGGGCACATTTCCAGATTCCGAGCCACTACTAGAAAATCAAAATTAGAGAAATCTGAGTGCTCGACCAGGGAACTGAACCCAGGACCTCCCGATCGACAGTCGCCCTTGCAACCAACACGACCAACGAGGCAGTCAATCGTTCTATTTAAAATATGGTATTTCATGACATTATTGCGTTGTCATGTAAAACTGTTATCACTAGCTGTAGCGGTTGGTCGAGTAAATCCAAGTGTAACTATTGATTCTTACTGATACTAAGTACCTACTGGGTTTGGGTTCGATCATAAGATCATTGTTATTACTGTTCACATTAAAGATAGAGGAGCCAAAAAGGAAAAGTACCTTTGCTCTATGTTTTTTTTATACAATAGGTACGTCAGAAGACAATTGAAGGATTTTCTATTAATTATTTAAATTTAAATACATTTAACATTTAAATTGTTTTAAGTAAATACGTAAATTTCAACTATTGACCTCTCATCTAATACATATGCACGACTTCCTAGAAACGTTACACCAAACTTAGAATAGTAGGTATACCGTTAATAATGAATTATAATATATTATAAGTAACAACGTAATACTAAACTATTGACATGCACTTATTACTATATCTATTATTATATAAATCTTCACTAGGTTTCTTTGTACCGTTAAATTATCATTAACGTTGCGCACACATTGTTTCCCGCCATCTATTAATTTCAATGGGAACTAACGTACACTAAACATTATTCATCATCAGTCCTTTTATAGTTACACAGTGTAACTATAAAAGGACTGATGATGAATATACTCTATTGGATATTAGTCCCTCTCAGAATGTGAATGGACGATGTTATAATCTGCCACACTGGCCAATTGTGGGTTAGTAGAGTTTGGACGTAATGTAGATATAAACTGAAGTAATTTGAGTGTTCCTTCGCTGAACTAAGTAGGTACTTGTCTAAAGCACAATCAGTTGCTTAAAACTTTGAACAATATTTTACGATCAATAAACTTTCACTACTTTAGCGGTCTTTTGTTTAATTTGTAGTGCATAGTCGCAGGGTCAGATACCTACAATATAAATCGTGTTGAATTCTTGGAATGTATGTTTTTAATCAAAGATTTTCATTGCCCTATGTGTTTCAATATTTTCGATATAGTTGGAATAATCCTACAGCTCCAGTCGCGCTGCGGGATTTACGGTCATTTATCTCAATGATGACTTAACAAATTTCATTGAATACATCGCATGCCTGAGGAGCAGGTTTCTTTCACACCACTTGAATCCCTGGCGCGCCTCCAAAACACAGTTCAGACGATGTTTTTGCCGCGTGCTTGTAAATTGTGAAACGTATCATTTGTCTCCCCACGATACGACGGGGGGTCCAATCAAAAGCGACTGGATTGGGACTGTGTATTCCGGCAACACGAGTATGTAGCTAGGAAGCTTCGCGTGATTTTAACGTTTGTGTATCGGTGGTTTTCTACTCTCAAGTCCATCTTGCTTGTTACGATAGAAAAAGTGAAATGTTTTAACATGTAACTTGTTATTTTCCTGAACGTAGGCTATTAATTTACACGTTTATACATGATCTATGTAGAAATTATGGTTGAAAATGCTTGTCCGTTCATCACCCATTAAGTGATAAACCAAATTGAGAATAATTTAATGTAACGAGAGCTCATTATCGAAATCCAAGTATAGTATACTTTTGTGTTAGGAGACTTTCGATTTCACGCGAGCCTTAGCGAAACTGCAGTTAAAACTTGGTCAAAAAAAATGTCTAAAAAATTTTTCTTAAAAATTTTATTGTGGGTTTTCCCGACACGATTGGAAATAGGGAAGAAAAATGTAGCAACATTTTCTGCTTGTGTTCATCATCACCTGCAGCCTCTTTAAGTGCAGTGTTGGGTATAGGCCTGCCTTGAGAGGTTCTTTGTTAGACATTTTTTACAGCATTAATATGTTTGAGAAAGTATGCTAGTCTTTCAATGCAAGTCTTCTTATTATATCACAGCTGTATACATAAAAATATTCCTGTTCATTTTTGTCTTGTATAATATTGAATTATGTAATTTATCTATTATTAAATAAAATGCAATCTTTTCAGATTTGGCTATGCAGAAGTTTAGTCAATTCCTCTTTAAGAAGGAATTTTAACATACTATTATATTGTACAATTACTATCTATGATCTGTGTCTGATTAAAATAATCTTGCAATAAAATACACATATAAAAATGTCAAAATAAAACATATAATAATATTTGTCATAAAAAAGTATAATTATCCATAATAATACATGATTGATATAATCTTAACGCTAAGAGTTGTCTGTCATGACATCTTCATCCTCATCTTCCGGATCAGCTAGATCGGGATGACAAACACGTATATGTAAGTTGAGATTTATTTTTACAATAAAACTTTTGCCACATGTCAGGCACTTGTGGGGCCTCTTCACATCATCATCAGCCGTTGTTGGGTGAGCACGAGCAATATGGGTACGAAGCAGTGATGAATGCATAGTGCGGTCACATTGAGAGCATTTGACATGACAATCAATAGGCTGCCCCTCGTGAGTCTGTCTATGTTTCTCCATTGTTATTTTTGACACAAATTGCTTATGACAGAAATCACATTTGAAGTTTTTGACTTTTGTGTGCTTCTTCATATGGATCTTAAGGCAGTTTTTTGTTGGGAACATTTCATCACACTTTGAACACTTAAATTTCTTGATATCGTTGTGAAGCTGCATATGCAACTTGAGGTATGCTTGACCTGTGAAGCTTTTATTACAAATCTCACAGTTTATTGTGCTTGTTGACGAGTGGGTCTGCATGTGGCTTTTCAGGAACTGGGCAGCAACAAAACTCCGGTCACACACTTGACATATGTACTTCTTGGAAGCGTTGCCCTCATGCTTACTACGATGAATGTCTAAATGGTATTGTGAGTTCACTTTTACGTTACACTGATCACATTTGAATTTTCTCCGCTTCTTGGGGCCCTCTTTTTGTGTAACTGGCACTTCTGGCTCCAACGGCGGACCGTCCTTGTCGTTTCCGTGAAACTTTTTATGCAGAATCAGATAATCCATGCCATCGAAAGTCAAATCACAGACGTCGCACCTGTATCTCGCGGTATTCTGATGTTTGTTCATATCATAAGTATTATCTTGACCATTGTAAGCTTCAGCCATTTTTTCACGCTTCACACACGACCTGTTATCGTTTTGCATTTGTTTATCGCTGCCGGCCGGTTCCATTATACTTTTCATCCAGTGGTCAGTTATGCCCACTCCGGACTTAGTCTCCATTTGCAGAAGTGACGCTATGGAGTCATTATGTGTTCTCCTATATTGATCCGTAAATCACCTGTTAATAACCACGAAATGGTATAAAGCTCCCGTTATTGCAATCGTTGTCTCAATTAACTCTTGTTGACATGATTGCACCCCAAAATTTAGAAGTTTTCCTCGTGAAACACAAAAGCGAGCCTTGTTACAGTACCATAAATTCCAAAAGAGAAGCGAAGCGCTTGGTTTTTTTTCATACGGTTAATGACAGCGATAACTTTTCAATTTTGACGGCAATTTTATTGCTAGATGTAAAAAGTAGAATTAACACTTATACTCTAAATTTAAATAAACGGCCCGCGTAATTATTATTAATACTCCTATATATTTACACACAAAACATTTATGCCTATAATGAGAAACAGGGTAACCTTATGAGAAACTTTGACTATTTATAAAATGATCTAAAGTAATAAAGAAATAACTAGTGTATGTAAAACAAAAGTAGTCGAATCTAAAGTAATCATCTAAAATAAAAACGTTAATGAGAAAACACACTTTCATTTCATCGTCATTTCGTTTCACCTGCACTGCACAGGTGATAATTTCAATGTACTGGCAAGAATTACACAAAACATCTTTGGAATTGCTATTTTAATTTTGGTCTGGGTGACATCTACGAAGTATGGCGTCGGAATGTTTTTATTTGTTATCTGATAATTTACTTTTAAATCTTGTTATTTTAGTCACTATAATCGTATAAGATTTACTGCTCAATCTATATAATTGATATTTTAATATGACGTCAAACAATGAAGAGCCCATCGGGATAAAGGCCGAGCTATCTTCAGATGATGAAGTTTTGGTGGACAGTTGTAATGGCAAAAGAGGCCAATATCAAGCCGATACTGATAGTATTAACTTTAAGAATGTATTGTCAGAAGATTTGGTTGAGGTTCAGTTACTGGAGCATGAAGAAACCAACCTGATACTAGATTTAAGCAAGGTAATGCTTTCTTAAGTTTTATCTGTTTAATGTAACCATTAACTCTCTAATTCAACTTTCTAGAATGTATAAAGGTCTTCTTTATAGTCTTATATCGTGATTTCATGGTATTCTTGGTCTTGTGAGCGATAATGTTAAATACATTTTAGCGTTACATTATTTAGTGTAATTACAAAATATAAAAATACGAAACGATGACTGCCTTGTTGGTCTACTTATAGCAAACGCATCTGCTAAGCAAGAGTTCCTGAGTTCGATCTCAGGGCGTGCAAAGTATTGTTTTTTCACATCAAATTCCCAGTAGTAGTATGGAGTTTAGATTTGTGCCTACTGTATGTTAACATCCAATATTACATGATTTATATATGTATGTGTGTGTGTGTTTTGTATAAATAAATATTAAGAACAACATAATATTCTGCTTTCTGCTTACCCCATAAGGGACCTGGTCTGTGAATTTATAATGATGTTTATAAAATTATACTATTTACCATTATCACCTATGTGGTCACTATAGAACTGGTTTCATTTGATTAAGTATTAAAAAAGGAACTTAAACTTACTGATATAAATAATATAATATTTTTCTATTAAATGTTATTTGACTGTTTATACACATGATTGTACATGTAGTCAGACCATCTAGAAATAACATGTGAATTAATCCAATCTATATAATTATGAATATAAGATTTCAAAAATAGTCCTTGATCAAACTTTATTCTAATAATGTGAACTGTCTTGATAACACTATTTATATTTATGTACTTCTTATATGAAAAGCAACTCTCAACTTCCTCCATTTTTCACAATAACCAATAGTTCTTGCCAAAAATCATTCTACTAACTTACTCACCAATCTATCTTCTGAATGATCTGACACATTTTTCTTGTATCTTGTGGACCAATATGAAGTCAGTTTCACTGGTGGTGCATTACCTGGTCCTGTGCAATTCTTAATATGGGTTAGTAAACAATGCTGTTAGTGTTGCTTATATTCACACAATGAGGTACCCACAGTGGACTTGATTTCGTCAGTCCATCACATGAATTATCTTCTGTGCTGGATACTTTACACTCAGCCTTGCAATGGAGCTGTGGTCATGTCTTGAGGCATGTCATAAACACTTAATAGTGCTATTTTGGATCAATGTGAACTGATAATGAATCCTTTGAGTATCGAAATATACATTCCGAACTCAGTCTATGATACTCCAACTACTGTTCATCAGTAGTAAATTTATGTAATATCAATGTTTTTACATGTATTCCCGTACGGTCCATGTCCCTGATACTACAACAACAACACATCTAAAAAGTTATTTAATTTTTTACAGCCCAATAAACGTAGGAAATCAATGACACCATCAGTGAATAGACCAGCACGGCAATGTAAGAAATTTGAAGAACCAATCGATAACTGTCAACCGACTCGGCCAATTAGAAAATGCACTCAAAATTTAGACAAAGACTCACAGTTAAGTACTACAATTCAACGTATAAAAATTCCTATCATTAACAATTTCACAAAAAAATCTCCCATTAAGATTAGAAAAGCTGAAGATAATGATCAGTACGATGAAAATTTTGATGTGTCTAAAAGAAAAAGTAAGAAGAAGACAAAGAAGAGATTGTATCCGTGCCGTAGATGTGATGCTAAATTTGAAAGTGGGGCGGAATTGAGGGCACATGCCTTGGGACATCAAGTGCAGACTCGGTAAGTGGACTGCTTAGTTTACATTTACCCCTAGTTATGTCTTTTGGTGATGACTCCAGTGTATGCTATCATCACACTGTTTCAATATGAACTTAGTTATTTACCAAACAACGTGTTGAAAGTATTTTAATGACCTTTTGTGAGAATGCTGCCATTCAAGATAAGTTTGTTTACAATGGCAGAGAAAGGTGATATACAGGCAAGTTTTCTACAAGGGAGTCACAACAAAATTTCTTTGACACTAGCACTGGCCAATTTTGTGAGGATCCCAGTAGAAATATTATGATTTATAAGTAACTAGTTGACCCAACGAACTTAGTACCACCTGTTCAAGTTCTTTTTCTTTTCCTTTCTTTCCAACAGTTACTAAAGACATGCTAAATCTCGACAGGCAGGTATAATCGTAGAATAGACATGAGATTTAGCTTCCCATCTACTGAAAATTACTTACATTTATATACTCTCCCTCTAACTCTCCCTCTCACCCTCCTCACTCTTTATTAAAAAGTATCCTAGGTCTGTCTCCTGATTGTAAGCTACTTCCCCACTCATTTTCTGTCAAATCGGTTCAGCCACGACATATATATATATATATATATATTGTTCAAATGTACAATGTATACCATTAAGTACATTTTCCTTTGTGTGTGTTTATGTGTGAATGTGTCTTATGTGAATGCTGGTTATGATCACAAGTCTTTCAGTATTATAATACATTAGCACATATATGTATAAAATGTATAAAGGATTTGGCAAATTTCAGACATAAATGTGACGAATGTGGCCGTTACTTCAACAAAGCTTTCAGTCTCAGGACACACAAGCGGTCACACTTAACCAAGGAACACAAATGTGAATTGTGTGCTAAAACATTCACATTGAGGGTTGATCTGGTGAGTTTTTATTATAAGATTTATAACAAAATTATTCATTTAAATTTTATGTAAGAGTAGGATAGTACTTTCCGGACCCCCTAATATTTTTATGAGCTAATTTCATGAACAGTTTCCCAGTATATTGCTTCAGTAAATGCCTCAAACGTAAGGTCTTTTCACATCTTACATGTGTGCCATAAAAACGAACCTATGTTGTGAACATAGAATAGCATCACAAGTCGAGTTGTTGTGGATGGACTTTCAAAGATTTTTGTGAAGCGGCATTACAAGTAGATTAGATTTACTCTAAAGCATTCCAAACAGCCTACAATACGACGTGAATTAAAACCACCCTTAACATAATTCAAGCATTGCACCTCACATATCACGACATACCGAGATGTCTGTTTTATCTTTCAATTATTTGAAACTGATCTTATGTCAGAATATTAAATTTTTAGCATTCCTTTTACTTAGCCTCCCTGACTGCCTCGTTGGCCCTGTTGGTTGCATACTATGTTTTAAAAGTGTGACTGCCGATCAAGTCCAGGGTTCGGTTCCCAGGTCGGGTACTACAGAATTTTTCTAATTTAGATTTTCTATTAGTGGCTCGGAGTCTGGATTTGTGTCTGGTGCATGGCAATAGGCTCACTATCTATTCCATAGTGGGACATAAACGTAACTGATGAAACGTGGGAGTGTTTTACACTCTGCCTACCTCTTCAGAAATAACAGGCGTGATGTTACATTTTTACTTAGCGTTTTAGGATGCATCTACGTTACTGATTATGGGGATTTCTGGAGAATTCTAGTGATCGTTAAACTCGCAGCATATAAGCATTATCATGTATGTTATTTCTCACCTTTTCAGAGACGCCACATGAGAGTCCATAAGAGGACTGTCGAGTGTGATAACTGTGAGGCTATGTTTCACACTAAGGAACAGCTGGCCAAACACGCCATCAAACATGTTAAAGATAACGAAAAGTCTGGGTGAGTATAATATTGAATTATTCTGTTACTTTTGATCGAGTTGGAAGCCGCTTGATTCGCTAGGACCTTGTCAATGAAAGCTATTATCAGAATTTATAAGGATGTCAGAGATCAAAATCATACATTACCCAGTTTTCAATATCTTAATATTGACGGTCTTTTGATGGTAAAAAATGGAAATGTGCCATTTTCCTTCAATGTCTTATATCTTGGCTGCCTCGTTGGTCGTGCTGGGTGTAAGTGCGACTGACAATCAGGAGGTCCTAGGTTCGATTCCCGGGTCGAGCACTATAGAATTTTTCTAATATAAAATTTCTAGTAGTGTCTCGGAGTCTGGATATGTGCCCGGTGCATGGCAATATGCTCATCACCAATTCCATAGTGGGACGTAAACGTAACTGGTGAAACGTGGGAGTGTTCTACATTCCTCTGCCTACCTCTTCGGCGATAACAGGCGTGATGTTACGTCCTATATCTTTCCAGGGGTTCAGATACTAAGCCGCCTAAAAAAGTCTCTGGGGCAGCAGCAGATAAATCTAATATAGAGTTTAAGGATGTTCAAAACGATACTCATTCCGAAGACGACGGGGTCAGCGACAATTCGAAATATGACACTAAAAATGATAATATTGTGCTTTCACGAAGGGAAGATTTAAATTATGCGACACAAGTAGCTATAATAAATAAAATGTATAAAGGTAGAGCTATAGTCGATATTTGTAGCATATACAATCTAACCCCAGAATTAGTTAATGAAATTTGGGAGGATAGAGATAATTTCGAAAAACCAAAGAAACCAGGCGTGCGAACAGCCAGATATATGAACAGTATATTAGATACTAGGATTTTAGAATGGTTCAATAATCAAAGGGAGAACAATGTGATTGTAACTGGAAAAATGCTACAAGCCATTGCTGAATCGCTTGCAAAAGAATTTGGTTTCGTCGCGTTCAACGGTAACATGAAATGGTTGGAGCGTTTCAAAAAGAAGTATAATATATTATTAAAATCGGCTCGTGTTAACAGGGATTACACAAACACAGAATCCAAATGGAAAACACAATTTTTCACAGAGACATGGTGTGACGCAAGATTAGATGTGCCAGACGATGATATTTACACAGCAGACGAGGTTGGTTTGTACTTTAACGCGTCCAAAGGTAGAACGAAAAAGATTACGGGCAAAAAATTCATTCAAGGGAACGTGAAGGATCGTTTATCCATATTTATGTGTACGAACGCGACTGGAACAGATAAAAAGAGGTTAGTTGTTTGTGGCTCCGACGATCCATTAATACATTCATACAGGGATCCAGATACTTTGCCAGTAACATACATAAGGCACAGTGAAGCACTATTCACTACTCAAGTGTTTGAAAATTATGTCAGGAGTTGGAACAGAGAGCTGCAGATGATGAATAGAAGGGCAATTTTGGTTCTCGATAGAGCAACGATACATTCGAAATTACAATTTTCAAATTTGAAGCTAGTATTCGTTCCTTGGAAGACGTCTGGTTTGATACCAATTAAGAATGGTATATTCGGGAGATTTCGCGAAGAATTTCGAAAGTTGTTGCTGAAAGATATTGCTTTTAATGTCGTTAGGGGTTTCACTAGAAACTTGACTTGTTTAGAAGCTTTGCGTATGTTTGAAAAGGCCTGGAGCAGAGTTCCATCTGGTGTTATAGCTACGAGTTTCAAAGAAACCGGATATGATGTAAATGCAAGCGAAATACAATATTTGGAAATGCCAAGAGTTGAAAACGAAGAAGAAGTGTTAACAGCTTTCTTGAAGGATTATGACATCGAAGATTATTTCACGGATTTGTCACTTTTAGATATGTATTTGACCGTTGAAGATGAACTGTTGACCGCTCAGGGAACGAATGTGTCCGTTTTTGGCGGAAATCATAAAGCGAATGCAAAAGTAGAAGAAAAAAATTTAAACGACGATAATTTGCCAATAGGTACGTGCAAACCAGAATCTATTGAAACGGAAATGTTGGTACGCAGAGCTAGAGCGTTGGAAGATTTGGAAATAGTACGCAAATATATACAATCGAACGACACTCCGTTTGAGGTGTTCAAAGATTTCATGGAAATTGAAAATTTCATTTACAAACGACAGTTGAATCCCGAATCGTGAGTTGAACTTGAAAAGGTCTGATGAAGCCTTGTAGAATTAGCGGGACAATTCGTTCTTATCAATTTCTAACTCGAAATCGACTGTTAATAGAATCTATAGTGGGTTAAAATAATACTCACAAATTTCTAATTCGTTACATGTAACTCAAACGTGCCATATGCACAACATATGTAAGTTATAGAAATTGTGAATCTATTTTACATTTTAGTTGATATTAAGCGATTACTATGCTACTATACAATGGGATTTATTTATCGTAAGTTTAAATGATATGTTTTATTTTAGATCAAGTGACGAAGATTTTTATTGTAATCTATCAATTTCTAATGTGGAAGCGTTCGTGCTTTTTTAAAATTAAGTTTAACCGTCCTGATGTCTTAGCTTTTGGCCTAGTTTTTATTTAATTGCATAATTCGTATAATCCACATACATCCTTAGTCTGGGATGCAAATTGCGCGAACCTATGATTTTTTAAACAAAATGGTGGTAACTTATGAAAATAACTTTCTAAGGATGCCATGGAAACGCCGCACTTATTTCTGCGATTTTTTCTATTTTCTATAAAGCACGGTATCTTAGTGTCTTCTTCGCTCCTGAAATCCAGGGATGGGGTAGTATTTAAATATTTAGAAAATAACTGCACCTTTAAACATCTTGTACGTTTTAAATTATGTTCATATACATTTAATTCAAGACAATTAATAAACATATGTAAATAAGTATATCATATTAAATTATTTAGCTATGTTCATGTTTGACTGCTTCGTTGGTCGAGCGATTGCAAGTGCGACCGCTGATTAAGAGGTCCTGGGTTCGATCCCCGGGTAGGGCAAAGTATTATTGGGTTTTCTAACTTGAATTTTCCAGTAGTATTACGGAGTTTGGAGTAGTGGCCGGTGTGTGGCAATAGGCTTATTCCAAGGTCAGACTAGTGTAACGTGGGAGCGTACTGCACTCCACTGTTTACCCTTTCGTGGAAATACAGGCGTGATGTTACATCGTAATGAAATCTCCATGTTCATATTCGTCGAGGCAACTTTTCGGCTGTTGCGCTGCACATTTTGTCTCGTTCTCCCTGTGTACGTTCGAAATATATTGAAGGGGACAAAATGTTTAAAGTTACTTCGCGTTATGAATAAGGATGTTAGATACTGGAATTTAAATTGCATATTTACTAACATTATTAATTCAAGTATGAGATTTAGTTACTAATATCAATGTTATGAAATTATTGTTAGTGTTATTTACATTAAGATTTAAGACTGACCGTGATCAATGTAGATATTTTAAAAAACAATTGTGTTTTAAAATATCTATACGATACATCTACCACATGCAATGTTAGGCCCGCGGGCTACCATTGTAATGAGAAATGAGATACGACTAAATAAATAGTTAATGAGTTGCGAAAGGGTTAACTTTAGAAATGATCGTAGTTCCGACATTGCTTCGTAACAAATTATTTCCAGCTGGCAACATTGGGGGCGGGTGGTGTTGGCGAGCGAGCGTTACGTAATTTAAATGAAATATGGTATCGACCTGTGCTTTGGATGGCACAATGGAGAGTTGGCTCAATTGATGGCAAAATACATATGTTTATGTGCATGCTTTGGTGCTTCCTGCCCATCTCCTAAAGGATCTGACATGATGACAGAATAATTATATATGGAGATTGTTACAAATTATTATCGGATTGTTTTTTGCTTTTGGTTGCCCCAGAAGTTTTCGACAAGCCTTGTAAAGAATGCCCAATAGAATACATACACATAATGAGGGTATGTTTGAGCGCGTATCTTTTTCTGTGACACCCATACTCAACAATGATCTTTTGCCACCACGTGGGCCAATTTTATATATATAAAATACACAATGTTAAGTATGTATGTATTGAGTTTTAATATAATTTGTTGTGTATTGTAAGAATGTTTTTCTCGAACGAAACAATTTGGTAAGTTTTTACAAATGTAGCAAATTTTATGTCAATTTAAATTCTGCTATACAATTATTACAATCTTCCATTACTTGGTGGTTTTTAATTCTATTCCATTTTATTGGTGTCTGTATTTAGGCATTGAGCATTTTCAGCTGTGGTGTGATGGTGAGTGACCGAACGAAAAGGCTGCAAAAACTGTGCTTTGCTATCCCCAATCTGCAAGCCCAGTGTGGGGATTATGGGTATAAACTCTCAGGAAAGGTGTATGTCCAGCAGTGGACTGCAATAAATGTTGATGAGGCCCCAAAATATTACTGGATGTTAATAACACCTTGCCGGGGTGTTTCCTATTGACAATGTTCTCCACATTTACGCAATGTGTTTTTAATGGTTATTTTATTTTTAGTTGCAGTTGCTATCAAATGATTTATATCCAGCAGTGGACTGAGATAGGCTGATAATGATGATGATTGTTCATTTTAATTTTAAAAGTCGTAAAGTTGGCATGTACCACAAGCAACAAAGGTTGTCACAGGTATATTGATTTTATTTGCTGCTATGTATCTATAATTCGCATTTAGTTCTTTAATTATGAATTATGTTTGAGTATATATGTAATTGAGTTAAAATGAAAAATAAAAGAAATCGCCTTTCCATCTACATCTTGTTTAGTTCTTTTTACAATAACTTTAAACATCTATTTACAAGTACATACATTATAATGTCTTAATCTCTTACAAAAAATGTTATTGTCCAAGCTAAAATTTTAATATATTTGTGTGAAAAACAACACAACATTCATTTACACATTTTGTTCCCATAAAATTTTAATGTCAGGACAATATGTTACCAACAATTTAATATAGAAGTAAAATTAAAAAATTACAAATATATGAACAACAAAAAGTCATGTTTGATCTACAACAAATACTTGTAATATTACACAATATTGTGAATATTACAAATATGTGATTAAAATAATATAAAAACACATATACAGGGTGTCTTTTCAAACAGTACCCAAAATTTTTTACAGGATTCTAGACATAAATAATGTTATACAAAACAT
>DWTO01001336.1:0-16562 GCA_018244755.1 Jemadia pseudognetus
GTGGAAGCAAAGCGAACCGCGATCGTTCAACACGTGTAGTCACGTGTTATAAATAATATCACACAATTATAACTTAATATTATCTTATATCTTTACTTGTCATTGTTTTATATTACCTAACAATTCGGGTTAATAAATCCGAAATTGTTAGGCAATATAAAACAATGACGTTATAGACATTGAAAGCTGTTTTAAATGTGAATAAAAATTTTCTTTGTTATTCTGTTTCTTTATTGCTGTATGTTTTTTCATTTAGTTGTTTGCATTATTAAACCGTTTCATGGAAATATTATAAGATTTTTTTTTAATTTATTTCAACCCTTTTTTATTATAAAACAATTGTTCTTCATAAGTCAGTCTAAATATGTGTGTAATTCAATTTTGATATTCGCCTTTGTAACTTTCATCCACGATTATTTAGATAATGGATAGCTGATTAAATATTGTAACACCGACACTTCCATATATGTAGTCAATTTGTTTAATATACTACTCGAAAGTAAGTATAAGCCCAACGTTTAGTCGAAAACCGTCGCAATCCAAGAACTATCCTTCAAATTCTAGAAAGTTCCACTTGCAAACAGCACATACCAAGTACGTATTTCAGTAACGCGATCGCATATACAAGTTCACATCGCACAAACAAATTTCGCTTCGACTAAGCCACTGCGCTTAACTTCTAAGCTCATGTATTGTTACTAAATCGCATGTTATCATTAATTATCCAGTGATGAAGAGGGGTATTATCAAGACGACGCTTCGTATTCTCGTTACGCTCAAGTTGAATCATGTTTAACGCCACATCATTAATTCTATTTTGAGCTATTTAAGATACAGCCTCATAAGAAACAGCGTTGCGGTTAAAGACGCTGAATATATACGAATTAAACTCTTGTAGTGTTTTGTTGAATTAAATTATGTATTATATGTGGCAAAGAACATCTAGTCCTACATAAATGTATTTATTGAGCAATTTAAACATTTACATATAAACAATTTCCTAAGTGAGACTATAGCATTCTAAGAATAATCTCTTATGCGCCTCATTCAGCAGCTGAGAATGCCCTCATTCTGTTTTCGTGCTTAGGATTTATATCAAAAGTTTAATATTTGCTAAATTGTCCTAATAGAACCTGTTAAGTTACGATCACCGAATAGTTAAAAAATTCTATTAAAATAACTCTAACCTGTATTACATTGATATCCGAAAATAACTTCTATTCGTGTTTAAGTTTCTTCGTAATTTTAAATCCGTGTTTAAGTGTATTTAAAATTTTAAATCACAACGCAAACAAATCCGCGTTGCGAAGCTATTGAAAATGAAACCACCCTTCCCACCAGAGCCTACTTGTAATATAATTAAACCGGAGATAATGAAAATTAACTCCTAAAAACTTAAATCGTGACCTCGAAACCCTCATCTTTATCGTTTTACGAGTATACTTTAACGACGCCGTAAAAGTTGTTACTAAGGGGGTTAAAAATTAAGATAATAATCTTGGTAATTCAGACATCTTGAACCTTGTAAAATCAGCTGCCTATTAAGCAATATTTTGAGACTCTCAAACTGTTCGGGTAGAAAAAAGCCTCGAATAAGCGTTTACGGAATTATACACTTACTATCGGGTGCCTTAAATATTAGTCTTCACCTGCGTTCATTTACTGAATATGCTGGTTGACATTATGTAACAATGAATAATAAATAAATTCGATCTAAAGCTTGTTACCGCGCCTTTTATTTCTCTTCTTGTATTGAATGTGGATTTTACTGACACATGCCGACTGACTCTAACAGTATCAGACAGATGGGGGTACAGGCCAATTGTGTGACTATAGTTTAATAGTTTGCTCTTCGTATAAAAACAAACATCTTAGAAGCCAAACGGGATCTTCATCAGTCTCTGCGTTTGGAAGTAAAAAAAACAGTTTTTTTGTTAGTCTGCATAAATGTCTTTGTTGTGTTGGCATATGCACGTGTTTTAGTACGGTCTGCTGAGCATAGTGGCAGCTCTATTTCTGGCTCCTGTCAGTGTCTGAACCTTTTTCAGTAATTGGAAAATTCCTGCGTCGGCTGCGTAAAAATGTATCCATCAAATCAGGACGGCTTCTTTGTAAAAGTTATGTGACGTACATCACGTACGGTACTATACTTCTTAATATACTTACAACCAATAAATACCTATGCGATACATCAATGATCTTCCATGTTCCTATCTGAATAATGAATTTAAATGTTTATTCAGAGTCTGAGGCAAAGAGTATTTGAATTTCATTATGTGTTTAGACTGGAGCTTTCACATTACAAATAATCCTTACGCGACAATGGTATAATATAACAAGGACTTTATGACAGGTACGGCAATTTAATATAAACACACATATAACTGATTGTAAGATAAAATGTAATTATTACTATTTAATTACAAACAATAAATGTCAATCTGATCGCCAAATATAACTTAATTGTTACGGGTAATATTGTTAATTACAGTAAATGTAATTAATACTAAATTAATTAGCATAAGTAATTCAATATGTGTATAGTACGACCTCAGGTCTAGGTGACCTACTACGGCCTAATGACTTTGTATCGCATCAATAAGTCAAATATAACTGTCAAAGTGCGTTTAATAAATTAGAGAACGAACAAAGGCGACATTCGCGCTGTAGGCCAACGGCTGTTCTATTTTCAAACGTCTGTCTGTGTAATCATATCACAAAAGGATATTACAGCCATTTTTTAATAACTCTACTAGAAATAGTGATTTTTGAAATTGGAGTACCTAATGTTTTTTTTACCTTTGTGAACCTCAATTTAGTGTATGTATTCGTCCCGTTGCGGCTATAGGAATTTTCAATTACCGTAAAGGTTTCACGGTGTGCATGACTTTGCAGAAAAAGGCAGGTCGTTTTTTCTATCTGGGTTAGTTTGTTATTTCTACTAAGAGCGTATTGAAAGTTCCAGTAGGCTTTTTAAGTTCAACACGCAGGTTGGTTACTATTCAATAACCGACCATTCGTGATGTCGATGGCGAATAAATTATTTAGGGCTGTACGCCCGCATGACATGGCGTGTTTGACGCAACGCTAATAGCATACGTAACCACCATTGTAATCGTGCTATGCTCTGTGTGAAGATTTGTATTAGACATGCATGAAATAAGGTTGGAAGTTGTTACTGATTATAAATCCTAACGTAGTATCGCGCCTGTAATCCTCGAAAAGGAGGAAAAGCATATAGTACACTGCCGCGTTTAGTCCAGTTGCATATTTAGTCCCAATTTTCATAATTGTGAACTGGGCTATGTTAAATACGAGATATTCATGAAGAATGCCAATATACCGCATTAAATTGACGTCAACTGATTATGGTAATAACGATATTTGGTCACTCAAACAAAAATTTTATTAAACCTAGCACAATAATTCGATTCGTGGTTTAACTTATATGATTTTTAACGTTTTTGACCAAATGGAGTCAAATATGAAATTAAAATTAAATGCTTGCTCGCAGATATATTGTCCGCCTAAGCATCATATTGTCATGAATGTTCCAAAATTGTGTACAGTGTACAGAAAGTTAAACAGAATTTTAATAATTTCCAACAATTAACAAATCATAACTTTTGCTTAACTCAGATAAAGAACGTATTGAACACTACCCCTGAATAGTAATCATGAAAATAAATTATTTATAACGTACATTTTATTTCGTAGGCATGTATTTTAGCGTTGACACTGGTCAATAAAAGTTACGTAAAGTTGTTGTACAACGCACCTCGTATTTCGCTAAAGGCTCCTAATGTGCTGAGATTCTAGGTAAAAGCTGCTATAGGAACGACATGACTTGCTTTATGTTCTGTCCAAGTGACGGGAAAATCACGCAAAGTATACATAATTTAGTCTCAAGGAGATTTAAATGTTTGAATCATCAGTGCCACTGACATTGCACTGAACAAATTGATCGTTTCTATTATTAAAATTTTATTATGCCAATATAATCGACTTGTCACATCCATTAATCCGAAGACGAATCATAAGACTACAGACTAAAATGATAATTATCATGAGACTTATATCCAGGAATGAACTTATACAGGTTGATAATGTCGACACTGAATTCGAAGTCATCTTGAGATATCAAATGTCTAAATAACAATGTAATTGTTGTATACTACTTTTCAGACAAGGTCCATACGGTTAAGGGATTTCATACATTAAATATGGTACATAACAAACCTTAGTAGACCAGTTTAAGCAATTGTGTGTACGTAACATCACGCGCATAATCTCCGCAGAAGTAGGCAGAGAAGAACAGTACACTCCCACCTTGTGTGTATGACACAGGTGATTACTGTTAAGTTGCGCTTTATTATTCAAAAATCCATCGTCTTAGTCTCTTTCTCTCATAACTTAATCCAAAACTTAAAAGGTTGGACATTACAAGCTCCGGTTATCCATCCGCTCTGAAATGCCCCAAGCAACGTAACCCATTTTATTTGTCGGCAATTTATTTGCCCAGTGAGGTCAGTTTCGTGATGATCAATCTGAATTCAATTTCTTCTATTTGCTTTTTCATTGACTGCCTTTCTCGAAACAGTTAAGTAACTGTTTAAATTTATTTATCTGTTGGCGGTGATATTTTAAAGTTAATTTCTCAAATCCTCCTCTACAAAAAGTTACGTTTAGGTATTTTCGATATTTAAGGACACGTCTCAAAAGTTTCATGGGGTCGTGAGATCTTTTGTGGCCATCTTAAAAAGCTTACCCTTCCTTCATAAAAGAAAAAATCTACCAAATGGAACCGGCTTAATGTAAAATAGTCAATAATTATAGATTATTATGATTTATTATCATTGAAGAAGTAAAATATTCGTTCAATAAACTTGCATGAAAGAGGTATCGATTCAATTTCAAATAGTCAATCAGTGGGCTATTAGACTTAATATTCACGTCGCCTTTCTAATAGTTTTGAAAGTAACTTCTAAATCATAAAATATTCCACCACTAAGTCATTGTACTGATTGATTTAATTCCACCTGCAAAAAAGTACCTACAGATAGAAATTAATTCTTCTCACAGAACGAAAACCAATTGTGAACGGGCTGTCTCCAGTAACAGTCAAATTAATTGTAAATTGGAGTCGATCAAAGTCTCAAATCTCAAAGAGATTATAGATTAATTCTTTATAAAGGAATATTAAGGATTTTTTTCAATTCGGCGATAAGAAATATCTTCAGCTATTAATCATTTCTAATATTCGATATCGCGAATGTCGGAAGTCCACTTAGGGTATGCTCGCACTACGGGGTACAAATTTGTTTTTTGAAATGCACTTTAGTCATTTACTCTGAACCAGTCCGTTTTCATGAAAAATCAAACTAAAACATTACGTTAAACATTTTTTGAGAAATTAACGCATTTTGTATTCACCTAGTAGATACTCTGAAACTCAACAGAAAAGGATAAAGTTAATAACTATATAGTTCAGTTTATTCCCCATTAAATCTTGTCAATAATATGTCCTTGCCCCTGCTGTTCCGTTTTGACAATAATCCATGCACACTGAGCAGAAATATAATTACATTTAATGATGAAACATTTTGGCAGTTAATGCAGTAGTATCAACATCACAATGTTTGTATTGATAGATTTTGTTTTGATCATATTTGAACTATCTCAAATATATTCATTTTCTTGATGGAGTAAGATCGCTGGCTTCCTACAGGACAGATTCTTTTTTAGAATACAGTGCGTATAGATACAAAATTTTAAATTTGGAGTTTTTGGCATGCGTTAGGAACTAGGCGTTCTCAGCGATATTGAAATTAAAATGGGGGGCATCGAATGCAAAATATTCAAATCGGGAATACGGGGACAATTCTTCTGAACTGAAAAGTGACTGCATTAATGCTGATATCAGAATTTCAATAACCTAAAAAGTTTCACTTTGTTTTACTGCAAAGTACACATTTCAGAAATAAAATGTTATGATAATACAAATTTTACTGCAAAGTGCACATTTGAGAAATAAAATGTAATGAATGTCATTTTTAATTCGAAATCATATAAAATCATTTGACCATTGGCTGAGATTAAATCTTATCTTTTGGAAGTTACTAGGCACAGATTCGATCGCAAATATAACTTAACCAATCTAAAAAACGGTCACCCAACAAAAGGATGTAATTTTAGAAAAAAAAATATCTCCCTCTCTAATATTGGGCTTGGACAAAATTCCTGTATAATCTTAATGATACAAAGCCTATAAAACCTTAAATAATAAATCCATGCCTATACGAACTTCTATAATGACACGACGCCAGTACAACACTAAATAATCCGAAAAGTTATTAACATTAGCACCGACACCTGCATAATTTCATGCAATTTTCATGAAATACCTTCACAAAATGTAGCGACGACAGAAATGCATATTTAAACCACCTGAGTCGCGCCTCCCTCGTGTGTTGTGAGGTGATGTAAAATTGAACAGCTGTAAAACGACTTGCTGGATTAGTGAAGCGTGACGTGTTGGAAAGTTTGAATATCGTTCGATATGGAATTTGAGGAAAAGAGAAGAGAATAATTCAGATGTATGCACAGGAGCATAAAGAGAGTTACATATGTTGAAGAATCTTGTCAACTCCTTTAGGGTGGAGAGATTTAATAATCTGCTTTTGCCTTATGACGTAATAGACTAGCATGATGATATATTAATAAAATATTCAAATACACTATTAAAAATTGGACCATTCGCAAGTCACGAGCACTTCATTACCTATCCGTGAGTTGCTATTTATTATAGTGTTTGTTTGTAATAAATATTCGTGTTTTTCTACTCGAAATTTCTTCATAAGTACCATAGAAAAAAGATTTATCATGTGACACGGTAATATTTTTTATTGAATATACTTCTTTTCTGTTATATAAATAGTTAATTAATAAGCTAATTTCACCTTGAGTCTAAGGTTGAATTGGGGCGCCTCATGTTTAAAATATGATAACTCCTTGAACTGGAACTGAACAATACAAGCGCTATTATTTTGTGGCAAATTAAAATACGTGGATTTATAGAATAATTTCACTAAACGTCCGTGAAACTTGGTACTTTTGTACTTACTTTCTTTATATTAGTGCTTTACGAGTTGTTGTTTCAACGCTCAGCCCTTAATCCATGAGAGATATAAGACTTACCCGACCTTTAAATAATCTTTCTCGTTGGAAGCATTCTCAGTGGAACCTAAAAAGAAGTTAAAGATCGTGACTATGGTCATGATACTAACGTATAGTAATGTAATAATATCGACAGCCTCGCCGGTCGTGTTGCATGCAAGTGCGACCGTCGATCGGGAGGTCCTGGGTTCGTTTCCCGGGTCGGGCACTACAAAATTTTTCTCATTTAGATTTTCTAGTAGTGGCTCGGAGTTCTGAGACTCACCACCTATTCCATAGTAGGACGTAAACGTAACTGGTCAAAGATGGGAGTGTTCTACTTTACTCTGCCTACCTCTTCGGGGATTGCAGGCGTGATATTATGTTTAAATATAATATGTATGTTATTTTCAGCCTACATACGCGGTATGACGTGGCTTGCCAAGGCACGGTTACATGCCCTGGCTTATGGGTAACAGAGTAGGCGATGCGAGAATTCGTGCTCATCACCAACCTCGTCAACATGGGGGATCACAGGCGAAAACCCCTCAAGGGAGCCCAATGTCCAGCCGTGGGCTTAAGTTGATCATGACGAAACGCTCAGTTTAAAATCTAACTAGTTTGTATCAGTCTTATACAACATTAAGTGTATCATAAACTATTACCCTCTTCACAGTAACTCACTCGTAATAGACACGGAGTCTGCGGTGCTCGTATTTCCCCCATTATTGGGGAATCAGGCGTTCACTCACATACAACAGTACTTTTCCCTATTTCCCTTGTAGAGTAAGAGCAGATTGATTGATAGCAATATAATGATCCATCCATGGTTTGTAATTATCACTTTTCTTTTTTTTCTGGTTTGATTTTGCTTACGACATAATCATCAAATATGTTTTACAGTATGCTGGTAGCATATTTAGTAATTTTGGTTGATCATAAATAAATTACTATGAAGCTAATTTGACTGTCGAATAGAGAGTGCTTTGGTAGTACTACAAGTGAAAATTTGCAATAAAGGGATTAAAGCTCGAAAAGAAAACTCACTTTGCAGGCCAAAATTTATTACCTACTCGTAGTTATCAAAGCGTTAAATGTTTGTTAATAATGAAGCCGATTTTAAATTTGTTTTTTTACAGCGTGAAATCTACCGTTAATCTTTATACATGAACCATGTATATAGGTAGAGTTTCCCGAACATTTCACACTAATCTCTTTACATCAAACAGTGAAATGCGGTACAATGTTTGCGGTTTCACAATTACCACCTCCATAATGTCAGGCCGGCCACAAACACTCCAGTGTAACAACTTAAATGTATTGCCCTAACTATTAGTTAAGTGCCTCTGATTTCCCAATGTACAATAAAGCGTGTGTCGAAAGCCTAAACCTATTTATTGAGAGAGGACCTAGTTAAATAATGGAACGTAAATTGAGTTACGACTATTAAAATATTTTCCAGTATTTGTTAGTAACAAATATAAAAGCGAAGATCTGTTAAATTTCGTTTATTCCCTATATTTTGAGCTCAGAATAAATCGTGAGAGAATTTATCACTAAGGTACGAGTACATTGAGTACTGGGATGACAGATTGTATATTATTATAGGCAGACTTTAGAGCCAGCGAACATGCTAACTAGTTTCACAATTAAAGTAAACGCCGTGGATAAAAAGGAGGGCGTTCCGCCTTAAAAGTGTTGAATTTGAACAGAGAACAGAAGCTGCATACATTTTCTCGTCACCGTCCACGACACTTTTATCACTGTAGTTTTTACATTACGTTTTCCTTAAAAAAAATAATCACTAAAATATGTACAAAAAGTTTAGCTCTTTAAAACTGTACCATTTGAATTATTATATTCTGTACATATTTGCAATACATTACTTAAAGGGGAAGCCAATAAGATATATTGTTGCTATTCCTTCCAAGTCCAATTATCATAACGGTATATCCTTCGAAAGCGAATTTAAGAATTGTAATTTCATACCAGTGATAAAACTGACTGTTATAGGCTTGGTCAAAATATTATTTGCTATTGCCATGCCATGTCGCGAGACGAGTGAGGTTCGGGAGCACATGTGTCGCTGCGGAGCGGCTTGAATAAGTAATACTGGTTACAATTCAACGTGTACACTGTATGTTTTAGAATTCCATTCGAAATTGGAACTTAGATTGGTAACGGAATCCTATATAGAATTAATGCTAAGTTTACAGTAAAATAGTAAACAAGTAATATCATTAAAAGTAAGTTTAGCATAACTAAAAAAAATAATAATATACTTACAAGAAACTATATTATACTTAAGAAGAAAAATTTATCTTGAAAGAAATTATACTATAATTAAAAGGAGTGAAATCTTCATTAGCAGAATGTAGAGTATAGTTAAAGAAGTACAAATTTAGTTAAAAGATTTTTAAAAGAAGGAAAGATTTTGTTATTTTCCATAGTTATACAAATTATCCAGCTTTCCAACTTCGGTTTATATTATACATTTTATAAATATACAATTGAAACTATTCCATAAATTTTTTTCATTTGTTATTTTTGGTTTACGAAATGCCTAAATGTGTGTACGAACACAATTCTTGTATTAAAATATATACAAAAACATAAAACGTACGTTTAAAACACAATTGATTTCAAAAAATACGTGACACTTTCATGAGATGTCGTTCAAAAAGTCTCGATCTATTCACATGGCGCACTAATTGATATTCGATTTAAACCTTTTTTTAACAACGAACACGTCACTGCCGACAATGGCTGAAAGGGTGACAAAAGAGCGAAAATTTGTATCCAATAGAACACGCTCTGTAACACTTGTGAATACAGGCTGATTCAATTATAGCAATTATTTTACAAACTCGACATTTTTCAAATTCAAACGAACCTATATACACCTGATACATATATTGAAAGTAAAATTTCCTACTAAATATTTGGTAAAAATCACCAAATACTATTAGTTAGTTGTTTTATGAATTTTTCATTCTTAAAATGTCATAAAATTTTTATTCGCATATAATACAAATCCAATATTTTCAACATTTATTACTGTGAAATTATATTGTTAAACATTTCAGCAAAATTTGCATGAACTATTTAAGCCATAATTGAAATTTAGTTATTATTGTTGCATCGTCGAGCCACCTTCCTGGCGGGGGTAGGAGTGCAAAATATCTATCCTGCTTCCACTATCTATGCTCCTTTTATTTTACATTCATCACTCTCTACATATACCTTCGCGGATATTAGACGCCTCTATTTTCATACTATAGTTTTATACAAAAAAACACGCTACACTGTTTCACTGGGTGTCGGTTCTTCAATCTGGAACAAACGAAGCGGCAATAGTAATTGTTATTCGTTTTAATCCGTTCCCGCAACGAACCACGTTATAAGCCCTTGAGCTATTGTCGAGAGACATATAACAAAACACGCGTAAGCCCGTACGACACACGTATCAAATGCTTGTCGGGAATGACGCGGTCGGATAACTGCAATTTTTCATATTTTTGGTCTATTTTAAGAGTTCAGGTATTTCCTTGATAAATATCATAATAAAATTAACAACCTATTTATCGTAAAAATTTTAACGTTCCACTGCTGGACAAGGTTCTCTTCTAAGAATGAGAAGGACTAGAGTCTGACACGCTGGCTGAGTGCAGGATATCAGTATTCACACGCCTTGGAGAACATTGGTTATTATTAGTGATCTCTACGATGCGTAAGATTTCCTCACGATGTTTTTCTTCACGGTTACAATAGCAAGCCATATTTGCGTCCCAGGATATGGACCCAGACCCCCATGGTGATTTTAAAATACTAGGCTATCACTGCTTAGTAAATATACACAAAATAATGTATATCTGTTTTACATTGCTGCTATCAACATTCGTTAATAACTGTTTAATAAAATTTTATAAGTATGTCTAAATAGCACAGCCAAATTTAATTTCGTTTATTTAGTTAATTATTAATTTTTGTCGTTAATTATTAAATGTTAATTTAGTTAATATTAATTCATTTAGTGTCGTTAATAACTGTTTAATAAAATTTTATAAGTATGTCTAAATAGCACAGCCAAATTTAATTTCTTTTATTTAGTTAATTATTAATGGTTGTAGTTAATTATTAAATGTTAATTTAGTTAATATTAATTCATTTAGTTTCGTTAATAACTGTTTAATAAAATTTTATAAGTATGTCTAAATAGCACAGCCAAATTTAATTAAGCACAATGTGAAAAAAGATTTAAAAAAATCTACGTCGCTTACGAAGCACTACTTGTGACAAAAACATTAAAAATCTCTCTCCTAACCGGAGGCATTATTCCGATTTTTTACTGCCCTTTTTACATGTCGTACTGATTTGAACATGAAAAATATTAAGGACGCGTAAATTTTACCCACATTTGTTAGTCACATAAAAATTACCTTAAACACTGCCAGTGGAGGCGACAAGCGTTGAATATTATTTTCGAAATTGGGTCATAAAGTGACTAGCGTCCGGTTAACTACGGAGCGCAGGCTTAGTTTTGTAAAATAGTTTCCCTAACTACTCTGTTGGCTCATTCATGGGAAGTCGCCCGTGTAATCGTATATACGAGGTACCTAAGCGGAGTTACCAGGTGCAACAATAGAAGTAAACTTATAAATTTAACTATTATAGGAAAATTTAAATTTTACGTTCCAATTGTCAACAATATTGCGGAGATATATTGCAAGGCAAATTTATAAAAAATGTTCTTATGTTATAGAACGGAAAAATATCTTCCGAATGACAACAGCGGCCTTAAGAATTAAGCTGTACAAACGTACAGTTTAGCGGTGTATATTGCATATGTGGAATTGCTGACGCGATACCCTATACTATAGCTACAATGCTAAGGCAATACGTTATTCGGGTAGTTGTGTTGCTACTATACGAAGGTGGAACTAAGGTTCTGTTCGTCACTATGTTGGATCACCCCTCGGAGGTGGATCACACATCAGAGATGATGCAGTAGCATACTTATGGAGTTTCTTGCGCCGCTTCTTCTCCATAGTGAATCCTTTTCCGAAGCGGTGGTAATTTCATTCAACTTTGAATAAATGACATTTGAATTTGTTTGTTTTATTGAGTGTTTCAGCTGTCCTGACTTTTTTCAATTCTGACAAGAGTGACCAGTTCCCACGCTACATTGTTAGCAATTAAATTGAATTAATATTTCAATCTTCAACTAAACAGAGAGATGCTTATATCAAAGAACAATAAAATTGGAACTAGTAAAAAGAAAATTACAAACAATAAATAAGACACGATGAAAATTATGCCAAGAAACAAATACATAAATCGTAGGAGTATTGACAATATTATTCAATACAAAAGACCCTGTGTTGTTGACGGTTAATGCAATTTGTTATTTAACGACTGAATTAATAATTATTTAATTTTACTTAAGGTCAAAACAAATAAAAGTCAATATAAGTCAGCATTAATCATTATTTATTTCTAAAAAATCGTATCATTGCAACACTAAAGAACAGAAAATCACTCGATCATCAGCATATTAAATATCCAAGAAAATGTATTTCTTATTTCTGTTCTTCATCGTTGACAATTAATTAGACTTGTTATTTAATGTCTGAAGCCGAGCGGGCAAATAAATTTCGTTGTCGAGAGTTTTTTATTACATTCTCGTTGGAGATTTTATTTGAAGAATGTTCAGTGAAATTCTCCCCGAAGTTATTAGCTGGTAACTCTTTATTCGGATTTTGGGAAGTTTTATAAAATAATCTCGTGGATCATTATATCGCGAGGGTCATTAATTATGGCTATCGGATGTGATCGAGATCGAGAAAATCGGATCGAGAAAATAATATTTTATTAACAATAGATAACATAATTACTTACAATGCAATTTTTATACTATAATTATATTAAAAAGACGTCACCCAAAAAGTCACTGTGAGGAATTGTATCGCAAAACACTAGTAGCATTTCCCCGCTAAATTATAAGCCTATTGTCGTGAAAATTGCTCTTAACTTTTTGTTAAAGTATGTATCGTATCAGTAAATGTATTTAAGTAGTGATAGCGTATTGGTTTGAAATTCGACTTCTCAATTTGGATGCCCGAATTCAAATTCTGGTTGGTACCTTTTTACAAAATATGCGTTTTAAGATTAAAATATATCATTTTCTATAAAAGTGAAAGAAAACGCCGTCAGAAAACCTTCACACAAGAATTCTCAAAGCAACCTGCATTTGGCCAGCGTGGGAAGACTATTACCTTAATCCTCTCATTTTGAGTGGAGACTCGTATTCTAACAGTGGAATAAAAAAAAGATCAAAAAAGTACTTTACTTATTGTTAGTTTTCTCACCATTGTATTTTTATTAGTCAGAAAAATTTTCTTTATATATTTATACGAGTATCCGCATCATTTTCTTTCTATTAATGATTTTATGATGATGAATATTATAATGAATTTATATTTTAAAAAACAAGGTTCCTTCTGTTATAACATACTATTAAGAATTCGCCCTAGTGAAACTAAATTCTACAATATTGTACATACTTCCCAGTTTCTTCCTTTTCGTTGATCACTTAACTAAGTAAGGCCCTTTCAAGGTTCTTTCCTTTTTGTCAGCCACTGACGTCTCCAATATACGCATGGAAAGATCTCTGATAAGCGCCAACAATGCCTATTTTTACCCATTTACCCTCGAGGGGCCGTTTCAGGGATATTTATTACCTCAACACTTTCTGATACTCGCTTTGATATACAATTGTTATCTTAATTGGTAGGATCTTACATTTAAGTAGGATTTAATTGATTTTAAAAGTAGATATACATTTTTGTTGTTTTGTTGTTTGTTGACAATTATTTTTGACATCTAAATTGAAGAATAAAAGCGGCAGTCAAATACTATTCTTTTCTGTCTTTTCCATTCTCCGTTGGTCCAATTGGATTTCAGTAATTCACCAGAGTGAGTTACGGGTTAAGACAAAAACACGCAACAACAAGCCTGTAATCCACGAATAGGTAGGCAGAGGATCGTACTACACTCCCACGTCTCACCAGTTATGTTTACGTCCCACTATGGAATAGGTGGTGAGCCAAATCACACCATCCGCCATCACCACAAATCGAAACTCTGAGCCATTACTCAAAACTCTGAGTTAGAAAAATCTATTAGCACGCAAGCTTGAAATTGAGTCCAGTCAAGTCAGTTTATTCATTTAAAGAGAAACATTAGATGCTTGACCTGCTTAAGAATGAGTACCGCTTTTGAGGTGACATTGGAACCTCACGGCAACTATCGTTATTCAATACTCCGAATGCGATCATACTTGTGAGTCAAATTCGATGACTAACGCCAGTAGATGGCGAGAATAACCAAGCAACTACAAGGGATTAATGGGATAATTAGGTGAGGTAAAAAAAAATCCCATTATTGCATTAAATATTTTTATTTTCACAGATAATACTTTTTTTAACTAACAGTAAAAAGTTATCTTACAACTAACTTAGCTACGTAATATCACATATCATCAGCGACATACTTCATTGTTTGTTTCGTAGCGATAAACATTTTTTGAAAATGTTTAAATTATTTCGCAAGGATAATCGTTTAACGAATCACAGTTGCCTTATATCAACCGTGAATAAATTTTAATTTCAATAGAAGGTATAATATAAAATTAATCTCTTTTTGTCTCTTATCTTCCTCTTCCTTCTCTCAACGTCATAATATATAATTTAAATTTTCGCACAATGGCTTAAAGTGTTATATAAATCTAATCGGTATAATACAAATTCATTAATATTCCTACACACATTTAGCTGCGAACTGTATGTATGTATGTATAAACACCAAAATAAATACCATCGAATAAATAAATCATAAGTACTGTCATTTAAAGAAATATAATGAACAATTAATAAATAAATATGTAAAAATTTATGTGTCATACAAAAAATAATTTAACATAACTCAGTTATTGATAAGTACAAAATCTTATTCAACAAAATTCTATTTACATTATTTCAGTATACCTAAACAGACTGCGAATTAATTTATCTTACCTATATCATAAATTATAACGTTCAATAACATTACGTTCCAATCAATGATAATATAAAAATTAAACACGATAATAAAACTACCCAATTCGGCAATGACGTCACAGAAGATGAAGTTGTATTATTAACGTATACAACCGGCCACCAATGTGATATAGAAATATATTGACCGTCGTCTTTAGGCTTTTCGGTTGAAACATGTTCGATCATATTATCCGGCATGTAGCTACCACAAGTGGGAAAATCTGGCGGAACGGGGGGCATATCTTTATGCTCACCAACCTTAAAAACTAAAGCCATTCCGATTTCAACATGAAATTCTATATGACAATGGAAAAGCCAGTATCCAGGATTGTCTGCCTTAAATCTTATAACTGTGTACCCACCATCGGGAACCGTTACGGTGTCTTTCAGGGGAGCATTCTTAAGATTTCTTTTTAGAAGACCAGCTTCATCAAAAGCCTTGATTTCTTCTATAGTTGTATCATTGGCTAACCTCCGCATTCCAACCACTCGGAAATTGTGACCATGTAAATGGAAGGGATGATTAGCATCAAATGTTACGCCTTCATCAACGATAATTATTTCAACCACAGCGTTCTTCCTGACTGATAAAACATGGGAGCATTCGCAATATCCTTGCTTGCAGTCTTCGTCGATACTGGATGCATTGCAGAAGCCTTCTGGTGATGGCCTGGTGATGAGAAGAGGACTCGATGGCATCTTCATACTAATGTGGTTCAGCTGAGGCGTATAGAGACGGTTGTCTTTCTCCGGAACTGTAACACAAAATATAGGAATGGTTAGACTTTCAACAATGACATCACACTTTTGTATATTAGAAATGGAATCATTGTTGATGATTACGGTTCGGTTAGACTTTGAATTCATATTTTGAAACATTGTTGTGGCAGAATTAAGTGGTATGTATTACTGTCATAATTCTAATTGTGATCGTGTTATCGTAAATGCAAATACATTTCAGTATGCAACACTTGTTGACAATGGGATTTTGGGCTAACAGTAGCAAATTTAAATAAATGATTCGCCGTTACGCTTTATTGTGTTGTTACCGAAAATTTAATTCGTATACTGATTGGATTTAGATTTAATTAAATGGAATCAAATATTGTCTTCAAACTTCCTCATTATATATTGACTACCTTATTGGTCGAATTGTCGCAAGTGTAATTTCTATTCAAGAGATCCTGGTTCAAAGTTCAAAGGCCGGGCACTGACACGGGACACTGTTGGATTTTTCTAACTTAGAATTTCCAGATAAAATTTCTAGTAATGTCTCGAAGTCTGGATTTGTGTCCGGTGAACGTGAAACAG
>DWTO01001337.1:0-16561 GCA_018244755.1 Jemadia pseudognetus
TTGTGCTACGGTGCAGTCTACCTAGGCACGGCTTAACGTCCTGACTGCGACTGATAGCAGCGTGGGCAGTGCATAAAGTGCTGCTCTGCGATCCCCGACCTGGATGCCCAGCGTAGAGATTATGGGCAAGAACCCTTCAGGGCGGTCTATGTTCAGCAGTGGACTTCGACAGGCTGGTGATTATGTGTTCTTCACTCCCGAACACCATTAAAACCGAGGTCAGGTATTCAATAAAAATATTATGTGTAGTATCGTGCACAGTTTATACAGAACTTTGATTACATTGCTTGTGCCGGGATTGGAAAGTCTGATCAACGTGAAGTAAACATGATATTAATAGCGACGTCAGAATTTAGATTGATGATCCCCATTACCTAACTCTATTCATGATTTGATTGCGTTTACTTTGAGCTGGAACACGATTCGTGCTTTTACAAAAGGAGGTTATTCTCACGAATTATGAATGATACTTAATCCTGGTGAAAGGTAAGTAACGTTGCGGCTGTTCTACTCGGCGATGTTTACAGTAGTATGCGAGTACAAAGCAGGATTAATCCTTGTTCGAAGTAAGTGTAATTGCAAGCTGAGAATACTCATTATTATAATAATATCGTCACACCAGGTCCCTTACGGTGTGGGCAGACCTGACGTGCGTCTACATTCGTCACTGTCTACATATACATTCTTCTATTTCGAAGGCTCCTGACTCTAACAATAGCTTATGTCTGACCTATTTAGTTTAGATAGGTGAGTCTTGGTCTCTTTGGTCTTCATCTTATAAAACGTAAAATCACGTCTGTAATCCCCGAAGAGGTGGGCAGAAAAGTGTAGCATATTCCTACGTTTCACCAATTACCTACGTTTACGTACCGCTATGGAATAGGTGGTGAGCCTATTGCCGTACATCGAGCACATATCCAGACTCCGAGTCACTACTAGAAAATCTAAATTAGAAAAATTTTGTAGTGCTCAACCCGGGATTTGAACTCAGGGCCTCCCGATCGGCCATCGCACTTGCAACCAACGCGACCATCGTGGCAGGTGTGCATCTAAAATGACTACAAATGCAAGTTGATAAAATATTTTAAAAATCAATAAGAAGTTAGATGAAGCAACATTGTAGTCGAAGATTTAACATACTACTAAATTAAGTAGAAAAAAAAACATAATTCGGAAGTTGTCTCGAATGTAGCTGCCTCAATTGGTCATATTTAAAACGATTGCAATAGAAGTAGTGTTATGTAGAGATTCATATTACCATTAACTGCGAGACAGCAATTTACCTTTGCTATTCGTGTCATTATGCTGCCTTATGAAAATGGGTTTAGTTGCTAAAGTTTGAAAAGAGAAGAAACTCAAACGAAACACTTGATAATGTCAAAGAAGTCTCTTTATTTTGATCCATTCTTTTGTAATACATAATTTGTTGTATAATTATAAGTACGGAAACAGAGTGAAGAAAAGAAACACGCCAGCTTTATAACAGATATGATGCGTTAGTGTTAATAATAAATCTATCGACATTTTCGTCAGAAATTAAATAATTATGAACTTCCTCTTTCTTGGAAATCTCGTGTATCAAAAAAAGCGATTCGGCTTCACTCCGAGTGTTGCGTGTTACGGATCGATTTACATGTACACTGACATGTTCTAATATGCTCACTGCTACCGTCTTGTTATTTGTAACAAGTTGTTTTTTAACATAATAGCAGGATGGCCTCGTGATGAAGAATTCTTGGGCTCCGGTAATATCTTAACGATGCATAATAATATGAAGTTGTGTTTTTGTTTGTTTTAACTTTACGTCAATCTGGTGCTACTGATTGTGTCTAAGTAAGCTAAGTATCCTATTTTTTGTTTCATTTTCATTGTTATATTAAAAGTAGCTGATACCCGCGTCTTAGTCTGTGTTGTTTGTTATATTAATAATGTATTTTAGGGGCAGACAAAAAAAAACAAAATATCAGAATCAAAACTACAATTTGCTTACAAAATTTCTTTGTAAACGATGTAATTCGTTTCACTGTTTGTAGCTTAATTGAGTTAGTAATACGAGAGCACGCGTCATATTATAGTTGACCATCACTGAATATGTAGTGCCTTTAAAAAGGTTATTACTTTATATTTCATATATACTTTATATTTTCAAAACGGTTTACTTTATATTAAATGTAACTATCTGTGAGAAAGTAAATAATCAAATGTAAATCTGTTAGAAAGTTGATGTATAGATATGTATATGAAGATTCTTTAATGTAATAGTTTTTGCACAACAATCGGCTTAATGCTGATTAGCTAATTAGAATATAGCTAAGTTAGTAATATAGTAATAATAAAAAAATCTATAAATTGTTTTTTCACGACCAAGCTACAAAATCAAATCTTCCTTTCCGGTCAGTTCCATGAAGTCACCCCTCAATCAAACAATGTGTTTATGGAATTTTTACACAGTACTCAATTTGCAGAAACCCATTTAGAATTTCAACATCGACCACCTGTTTCGATATGTACATACATGCGTACCTACATTGGGGTCATCAAAGAAAATTATAGCTACGAAAATTGGAATGAGCATCCTTAAAAAGCTGTTACTCGTGTAATAAAAAAGGTCCCGTGTAATTTATGCCGTTGGATCAGACCCAGGCATTGATGTCGCGGGTCCAACTAAGCTAAATGGATCGTAAAATTTATCTGAAATTGCTGTTACCGTATGCGCTATGCACAGTCTACGTTTGAACCGTTGTCTTGTGAGTTATTTCTTTATAGTGTATGTACATACTAGACACAATTATACACACACACACACACGCGCGCATGTAAAGAAAAAATATGATGGAAACAACCCATAATTTTTTTACCTAAGTGATTGCTTCCGGCAGATCTGTAACTGAATAGTTAAATTGTACATTTTAGTGTATACATAAATTTTATATTTACATAAATGTAAATATACATATGAATGTATATATTAATATTATATACATATATAGTTGCGTCCACTGTAACAATGAAGAACTAAAGTATTCGTTTTGTCAGGTGTTGTAAGCGGATATGAAGAGTGACAGATTAAAAGCTTTGAAGCGTTTTCCCTCAAGGGTAGCAAAGGAATCTGATTGCTCTCTGATAAAACATGTTGTTTTTTTAGATCGGATATTCAATTAAGCAACAACTCGAAGGCTACGATGGTCATTTTATTCGTTTAGTTTTTTTTTTATTAGTTAAGTTAACAACTTTACCACTCGTCGACTTGGTTCTTGATGGTAAATGTCGCAGAGTTTAGAACGATTTCATTTAGTAAGGTTATTTCGAAAACTACGCAGAAGAAATACTCCTGAACAATTAATAGTTTTTAACATTAAAGAAACCTGTCGCGTGTATAGTCATTTATTATCATATCTCACTTCTTCCTTATCCGTTACACACAATAAGATAACAACCTTAAGCTTATAGATACTCAAAGCGCTTCCAAGAAAATTTTATTACATCACATAGTGTGTGAGAAACGGCGTTCTCTTTATCAGTTGGGAACTGCAGCGTTCATGTAACACTATCTCTTTGTCGCCCATTACTGAACTTATTGCATTTTAAAAGAATCTACGATACAAACGATTTGCGATCTTATTGTTTGAGCCGTAAAGATGAAACCACGTGCCCTTGTGTATTGCATTTACTTTCGTGTACGTAGCAGTTTAGATTTGCGTCGATGTGCTCCGTCGTCTGTCGTATGAAGTCATATATACGTTACCAGGTCTATCTGTATCAGCTTGTATACAAATAATTTTAGTATTTTATAAGTAATATCGAATATCTATGTATTGGTGAAAGGAAACATCGCGTGGAATCCTGCTTATACTGAGTTTCCTATTCTCAATTAAGTTTTCTAAGGAGTGTGAAATCCGTGAACCCGCACTTGACCAGCTTGCTAAGTTACGGCCTTAAACCTGGAAGAAGACTCGTGACCAACGGTGGAATGATGTAAGGGTTGATAATGATAATGAATATTTTATTTAGTATAAAAATCCTCTTTTGCAAGGAAAATTTTAAATCTAAAAGGTAAAGAAAAAATACACCAAAATTAATTATAGGAAATGGGACTATTTTTACTTAAGAAATACGATACTGGTCCTCTCAGACCATATTACTTTTGTCATTAATGTGAATAAGCTTGTACTAGACAAGCCTGCCACCGTATAGATCACATCAATTATTTCCGTTAGGCGAGACTGTGGGCAAATGCTAGCCTATAACGTACACACAGTTATGAATTATAATTGAGATATAACATCACGCTCGCGTTTCCAAGAAGGCCGAGGACTGCAGTACTCTCATGTTTAACCTGTGATAATATATTATATGAAACATACTATATAATTTTAGTAGTAGATATTATATGCGAATCAAAAATACGCATGTTTTCAGCATTAACTACATATGTAATGAATTTAGTTTGAATTTGGAAGTCGAGGTGGAGTCACATAAATCACACAGCTTTCATTTGTCACAGAAAATCGTGTCTTACGGTCTCGAAGCGCGGGAACATTGGGACTTCCGCCCCCATTCATCACGGGTCGATCGATCGAATGCTTGCCCTATCAATTACACGCACTTTTTCTAATTGTCGCATTGTGAGCAGTCGGAAAGCGTGGACATTCCAACTGTTCCCTTTAGAACAAATACTTCGCTGTGACTTGAGGTATTTCTTCGTCTGGTGTACTGTAAGCAACAGCTGTAAGCATAGTCTAGTACAGTACACGAAGTGGTGCAGTACTAGAGTATATGCATTTACTGCGATAAGTAAATAATGGCTACATTAAGTTAGATAGAGACGTTATTGCCCGGACCGACCCGTGGTATGTCCACTTTGACGTATTCTTTTCGCTGGTAGAAAAACAAAACATCATACCATAACAACGCTTACGTTCAAGAGGCTCTCTCCCGTCCAATACAGTATTTTATATTTACTCATTTATTTGTACAGGGGAACTCGTTCCGTCTAAATGAATAAAATTGATTGCTTATACAAACTGTGCGCCCAAATACTCGGCCATCACATTAAATAAGGGCTTTTGAAAAAAGTATAAGAGAGCGGACTCTGGACAGACGGGCGGCGCGGCGCGGGCGCTCGGCTCGCAGGCGGTTCGGCGGACTCGGGCCGACCTTGAGGCGCTCCGTAAGACAAGTCGATTTTGTTATTTGTTTATACACAACACTACCTGTTCACGGCTGCGAGCCTAGCGCGCCGCACGCACACACCCGCCGCCGACCCCCGGCTCGCCGCCTCGCTCGCGCGTCCGTCAGTCGCGCGCGCACTTCGATGTCGAATCGCTCAGGTATTTTACGGCGATTTTAGTAATGAACGTCGATTTATTACGGCTCCGGTATGTCCGCTCAAAAACTGACTTTATAGACAAAATATATGAAAGCGATTACAATCGGCCATAACGAAACAAGACGCGCGGCCGTGTACACGTATAGCAGCGTACGGCCATATTAATAGTGAGGTCCAATTAAAAATAAAAACCATAGCAGAATTTATGATTGGAAAGCTTATCCTAATGTACCTACGCTTTTATTTCATACTTACGGCTTAAACAAATATTTATGGATCGGGCCCGTGTAAACAGTTCACGTATTTATGGAACGTACATCAAGATATCTGGCGAGCCGTTGACGTAATGCTTTCATAAGATGCGTTATGGTCGACTCGTTATAGGAAAATGTAACTGGATCCGTCGGGAGACCATGAAAGACGCGGAAGCCGTCTCTAAACGCCATAAAAATATTTCACCGCAGGCATCGGCGCTACCTGATAAGGATACGCGGTCATTTGTAGTAGCGACGTGATCCAGACCGTGCCGCGACACAATTTATTTCTGAAACATCCTCACCATTATCTTTTAAACGTGTTAGGGGACGTGCTACGTAGATATGACCGGGTTGTTTTGGACATCAACCGTAATTTATTCTCACGGTCATCCAGTCTGTTGTTGTCATAAATTAAGTTATTTTCTTGATAAACGATGACACGAAATTATAAATAAAAATGCTCATATAACAATACAATATGTATTTGTGTATATTCAAGCGGAAAGAGGTTTTCGCGCTCATAAATATTTGCCGATGAGATTGCTTCGTGACCTCTGCTTAAAATCACTGTTGCGATTACGTCCAATGATTTAGACGGTCAATTGCTTGGTCCCTCCGCGGACGGGTCGCCTTTGTATCCAATCGTCCGTCTTCCCGTTGCTTTGTTAGTATTGTGCCGGCGGTTAGTTTGACGGCAATTACGAGATCATGATTCATATTCGTCTATTGATTTGCAATTGAAATCTCTGTTATGTTATGATTCACTGATTGTTATCGCGTTTAACAATTCAATTGTAATTATCGCCGAGTTGATTAGTTCATCATTTCCTTATACGAAAGTCGTAATCTTGAGAACGTAGTAACTCGGGCGTATCATTACTACAATACTAGCTTTTAGTTGTACTAGTTCAGTTGCTGAAACAATGAGGACTTCGCTACTGTAGTTTGCTCTGTTCGTGAGCTTATGAGTTCGATTAGACAAGACAATAGTGTCAGGGTTTGTTCTGTGTTCAGTTGCTTTGTAGTTTGCTAATTTTGTTTCATTCTAAGCTAAGAAATAGAGTTTACGAGTTTACCAGATACGGTGGCACTTAGTGATGCTCAGATCGGTACTTATTAGAAACTGTGACCAAACAATGGAATATATGCAGGTGGTAGCCGTATTCAAATGCACAATGATATGCTATTTGTTTGTTTATAGAAATAATAACGAGTTGTTTCTTAATAATTTACAATATACGTACGTTTTCTTTGTCGGTGGATTTTAATTTTCTTGAACAGAAATTTATATTACCGGATATATTAAATTACGTTTACACTGTGTCGTCCCTGTTATGAAACATGTATATAGGATCCAGAAAATTCAACATTGATTGCATTCTACGTGAAGGCTCGACTTTGCAAGCGAGGCATAGTTCAATGCACAATTTTAATTCAATTTACGACATAAAGGTTATCCAAACATCGCTCTCAGCTTCGTAGAAACTGTTGAGAACGATATCTTGAGGCGAAATTCTTGGCATAAGAAATATATTCTGTACTCGTAGACCATGTGCGATTAAAGAAATGATGTGGGTATAATGGAATCTCGCTTGCTATCTCACTTACAACTTCAGTGCATAGACATCCATTGTGAATGAGATAGAATGCGAGCGCTGCTATATTTGCGTTCTTTCTTTAGTAGCTCGTGTTTTACAAGTGTTGCGACGCTTGCGTGACCGGTCGTACACGACGCGCCCGTTCGTCATACGCCCCTTTGACGTTCTCACGACAATCTGATATTTCATTGAGCAAATATAGAAGCCATTTTTGTATGGAACGACAAGAATCTGAGGTATGCGAGCGTCGCAGCACTTCATTATTTTGGACGAGTTTTATTAATATACATTCATGATTTTTTCGTTCTTCGCGACAGGACGATCAAGCATATCTGAATTTAGTAAAATTTCAAAATAATGTGACGGTAGCGGAGGCGGTGAAGTTCGAAAAGAACAAAGTATATCTGTAATATAGTCTCGTACAATAAATCATTGGAATACGTAACCGGATTCGATTAGAATATCGCTACCGGTGTACATCTGAACGACGTCGCTGCGGCACGTACGATACGTCGAAAACTCAATCAATGCCCATGAAATTTACAAGGTAGATAAAGTTTAATTTAATGTTTTATCGATGGGTGCGTGTGTGTGTACACAGTAATTATGCGGCGGCGAGCGGCGCAGGCGCAGCGCCGGTGGTCCGCCCCCTCCCCGCGGCCCGCTATAGAACAGCTCAAAGCACAAAGCTACACCTGGGAACTTACGATCGGACAAGGGTTACGTTTGTTTTGAAATCGGACGCATTGTGACCAAATCACTTGTACATTTGCCTCTTGCTGTAATTGTGACGTGTGTAGCAATTTCTGTTTGCTTCGTTATTGCATAAAACACTGCGATTTTTCAGATCGTTAAAATTACAATCGCTTTATTGTAAAAGAGAATGTGTACGGTACCTAATATTATAAAAGACATTCGTGATAATTGCACAATGATAATTAATTTATGCTTTCATTTTTAAAAATTGAACAAAGAGTAAAAACTTAAAAATGACACTACTATTTTATGTGATGAATTCTCCAATTTTTCAAACATTTTATAAATGCATGTCAAACACGACCCTTTATTAAATTCCTTGTAATGTCGGTTTAGGGTTTGCAACTTTTTTTAAATCGAGGACTAAATCTTTCTTCCAAATTTAGATTAGTTTGAATTAGATTATCTTAGAGTCTAACCGTATACTTAATTTTGTTCAAGAAATTTAAATTATGAATATATCTTACTTTCTTATCCACATATTCTTGACTAGTAAAAGAATATTGGTGTCGTCTCGCAAAGTCTCCGACGGTGAAGAGTTCCAGCGCTTTGTTTTGTCTCGGTTTGATTAGGAAAAGTGTGAGTATTATCTGCAAAGTATTTCCAATAGCGGCGTCTTTCGTTCTCTTGTGTAGTTTTATTTGCCTGTCACTCAAACCGCTCGAAACGTGTGCGTAGAGGCACGACATTGTACCTCTTTGTGGGGCTTTAGCGATCTTTGAACAGTAAATTTCGTTGTCATGCATAAAACCTCGTGTTTATATGGAACAGTCTTCATTGTTGTTGGAATAAGCTCTGCTTTAAGTGGAACAATTAACTTTAGGACTTTTAATAGATGCTCATTTGTTTGCGTGACGCCTCATCGGCACGTTCATTGTTTGCTGTCTGTCTTATATATTGATGTTCACATATGAGTACATTTAAATAATATATTAACAAGATATACACTTGAATTTACATCTGTTTTATAAATAATACTTTTACGGTATATTTCACACTTAAATTGCGAATATGAATGAAAAATGCAAACACAAATTCAATGTAAGAATTCGATGTTTGATTAAGATGTATAATTAAAATTACAAAACATCAGCTATTATATAAGATTTTAATTGCATAACGAATATGTTCTAAATTATAGTTAATTTGGGCACGTTAAATTATAGGATACTTATACTACATATAAAAGTTAGCAAATTAATCAAAAATTGATTTTTTCGAACCGACGTAATCACTACAGTGTATTCGGATCAACCTAATGGAGCCGGCAATAAAAGAGTTGTCATAAAACTCGGTGTGGTTTGTGATGATGAAGCCGTCTTGATGACTGGCCCGATGGCAATTATCAAATAAACGCCACCAATCGTAATATTCGAAGTGAACGCCATTACGAAGCGAATTAATTACGTAGTTCAAGAATACCTCTTTTTTGTCTCCAACCACCAAAAGCAGTGGACCGGCTTGATTAATGAACTCTTGGGAGTTAATGCGACATTTTGCCACGTTTCATTTGACAACGCACTCTGGGCGCCAATTATTGTCTTGTAAATTTGTTACGCTTCTGTGTTAATGTTTTCTTGTTGACTATAAATAACTCTTTAGCGCTGCATGTTTTGTTTACGGTACGGTTGGCTATTGTTTACCCGGTCGTTACTTGTTGTACCGTTACTGCAATTTTTTTTCCTAATTGGCGAATGCTTTGTATTCCCCAAAAATCTGTCCTTGAAGAATAGTTAACAGTCTCGCTATAGTGTAATATTGGGTTTGTGCGGACCGGCACCCTTTTGTATCTATTGTTTTCTTTAAATCTTTCAACTCTTTTGCCAACTCGAATGTTTTCGTATTTATGGCACGTAACGGTCTGCAATAAGCCGTTAACTTTATTAGAGACAATTTGCAATTTTTTAACAATGACGTAAGAAGTTTTTAATTTTGTCTTGGATACTTTCCAAGAGATAGTTTGTTTGAAAGATTTACGAATTTAAATAGATGTGTTTCGCTCATAACTAAATAATGATTCAACAAAATTTTACGTTTATTGCCAGTACCTATTGTAAATTTAATACAAACGTATTTTCTGTAATAAAATCCTAAATTAGAAATTTGCTTTCAAATTCATTATACATAGTTCTTATACATGTAGCATAGATTTAACAAAGTAATATATATCTCAGTGCTATCTCAGATAGTTCCAACGGCTATTGAAGTCAAAACTATTCACACTAAATCCGCGCTGTTTTAGAATAGCGAAACAATACATTTTCCTGTCGTATCGCCCTGTACTATTTTAATCTTAAAGCCCGACTGCTGTGTCTTCTGCGATCAAGAATGCGGCTTTAGATTTATCAGATAAGGAGCGATGGCCTCACGCGGTTGAAAAGATTCATTGCGGATTGACCAGAAAGCGCAAGGTGCCCGGCCCGATACGCCTTTCTTCGTAAATACACCGATATCCATAGAACAAGCGCAGATGCGCAGATTAGATCACATTCGATATCGCTCGTTTTGAATCGGGCTTAAGGTGATAGAGGCCTGTGTCACAATGCCTTTGATCCTACAAGTTTTGTTGTTCCAACTACAATATTTCAATGCTCCTTTGTTTTCCCCCTATGTTTCTTGCATGTGTATAAATATCACGGTTGGTTTGTAAAATATGAATGAGGGAAGTACGTGGTACTTTGAAATTTTTGAAGAACGCAACGTCTGTTAGCTTTCGATGCTTCATTAGGTTTATACCAAAGACTTGTTTGCTTATGATAATGACTTTCCCTGTCAGCTAACATTTGTTTTTGAGGCCGAGTTATTGATTTATAGACGGACAAACTGTTCAATATTCAATATTAGCTACTCATTGTCAAGATAATAAACATATTTGTACTTTTCTATTGATTGTGAATTTTTATATTGTATTTCTTTTACTAATGCTTCGTATTAGTAAATTTTAAATTACATTTTTACTATATCTTAACCAATTTGAATAAGCTTGAATTTTATGGAGCAATTTGGTTTTTATTCATGAGAAATTTTCAATCTTCGTAAAAAGTTATTAAGATCAAGAAACGGCAATATTTTTTTTATTTTTATTGATACATTTGTTGCAACAATACTTTGTGAGAGGCAAGTTTGACTAAACCTGACTTGACTAAGACTGAATCTTAAAGAATATGTCTGGTGGCTTGAATTTAAATTTGTTCGAGCACATTAATATCTATCAGATTCCATAATCGTTTCCAAAGGAACCTAGACGTATGCTTACTAGTAAAAAAGTTGCTCTAAATAGTCACGCTTTTGGAACGATTAAATAAGCTTATTATTTGTCGAAATAATATGATTGTTTTAATTTCCAGAACAAAGCATACACCTGAACAAAGGTGCCGAGGATCTGCTGTGACGTCAGTATATTTACTGCCCATAAGACCGAAGATAGCAGCATCCACACGTCCACATCCAACGATTATCACGTCGAGATCGCTGATCGCGGTTCACTGTGGCGCAGTATACCATTCAAATTCTTTATACTGTGTTCAATAAAATATGTGTATGCATACTTGTATCAAATTCTAGAGATTCTAGGAACATTTAACGTGTTTATGCTTTTGGATTTGTATTTTAGCATTATGAAAAGTACTTAATATCATGCTACTTACTGTCATACGGATGTACGAAAAACTCTGATTTATTAGACTCAACTGATCTGTTTTAATTGAGAATTTTCCGGAGTAATCATATGATCATCATCATCAGCCTATTTCCATCCACTGCTGGACATAGGCCTCTCCAATAGCACGCCACTGAGCTCGATCTTCCGCTCTGCGTCCAACCGCTGCCAGGCACTTTGCGCATATCGCCACACCACCAGCCGGAGGGCGTCCTACGCTACGTTTACCAAGACGTGGTCTCCACTCCAGAACAGGTCTACTCCAACACTACTCTCATAGTGAGAATATGATCTCGAAAAATCAGAAAGTGACATGGACAAGAGGAATTTTTTTAATTAAATTATTTTTTTTGTGGCTCCCCTATCTTTTGCTAGCCTAGTCATCTATATTAGTTGGCCATTGCAATTTGTTTTTAATTGAACGAACACACGTAACATCACGCCCTTAATCCGGCTAAGAGGTAGGTAGAGGAGTGTAGTATACTCCCACGTTTCACCAGTTGCTTTTAAGTCTCACAATAGAATAGGGGTGAGCTATGAATTGATTTGATGATTAAACATACCTAGAACAAATTTTGGATTTAATTACATGTAAACTGTAGAAAATGAAATATAATATTATTTGGTAAGTACTCGATTGGAATAATGGAGTTGCATTCACAGACAGGTCTATTTATATCTATGGTGGTTTCACATATACGTACCAAGAAGCCTTGAAATTGAATTGCGTAATGTGCTCATCCTAAGACTCATCATTGCTGGTGCACCGAAGTGAATGTGTTTGCATTCTGCACTTTTCATTACGTATCTGGTTACTTTTGTATGCAATTCCCTTTCAAGGGATTACGTTGGAGATAACCAAAGCGTTCTCAAAACAAGCAAAGATGCCATGAACACAGTTTATATAATTTTATATTGGTTTTTTCAAAAAACTATTTAGAGTATAGTTATTTTATCCGTTGCTACTTAATATATTATTCAATAAGATAGTTAAAATAAATGAGAATAAATAGATAGAATGAGACAAGAAAAACCAAGTAAAATCAGACAATAGAGCTATTGCAGTCTATGGGTCAGTATATCTCTTACAAAGACACTTTAATAATAAAGCGTCAAAAAATTATTACAATCGCTCTGTCCGTTCCACATCTAGTAACTTGTCCCGCACACTGAGAAGTCACACCAAATTAAAAATTTTCTAAAGTGACAAACAGGTCCGAAGACGGCATTACCATTTCTAAGGCGGAGACCATTTATACCCTCCCGAGATATCTTTGTAAATTTCATCGTATCATGAAGACAAATCTCACAAGCAACGGTGCTAGTTCTCTCGGATTCTTTATCCTTTCCACAAAGGGCGTAATAACCATATCAAACAGCGTGTCCCTTTGCCGTGTTGCATACATATCGCGACCAACGCCAGCCAGCGCCTTTATTGTGTATTAAAATAAGTAGAGAAATGCGTTTTGTTTCCGCCGGGACGAGCCTTCCATGCCTAATGCCGGACGATTCTTGAATACCTGACGCGCTTGCAGGCTCCTATGCTGTCTCGTATTTCGGATATTCCCTTATCCACTTCGGTCGGGTTTATCTTTTATCTTGCTGACTTCTTTATTTGTATTTCCCGAAGCCTTCGTAAGTGTAAAAATGAAAGCGAAAGTTTTAATACGCTATCTTAAGCTATCTTCTGAATGAAAGAAAAAACGCGTTGTGTGTTTTTTTAATTATTTAAGGCTGTTTTGCTCATCATTGAACGGTGATGGTGTCGCCTGCCGCTTGACTAACTGTGACAGTAAATAAACATTGCGATAGCATCTGTAAAAAGCGCTCTTTCAAGAGTTGAAATCAAAAAATCTTGGTCTTCACTATCGATATCTGTAGCTGCGATCTCATTCGCGGGTGAGAATACTGAATACGCGAACTCTTATTGTGTCTGGATCGGTATATTGGTTTTTTATCTACTGGATCTCGGTATTTATTTGTTCGCACCTCATTGATATTAATGATCCCGCGTCGGTCGTGATCGATGGTTTACAAAAGGCAATAATCGAGTATTGACACGTGATGCAACTGTGTGCACAGTAGGTCATATACCAGTCGTGGTGTACACTTAGAGACGATCACTAATTACTTATTAGAATCTAGATGCGTTAAGCTAATCGTAACGAAACAGTCTTGGTCGTTATAAATATTATTTATTGTAATATCTCGCCAGGTCGTTTATGGGGTAGGTAGTAAGTTTATACATAGGCAAAAGTGTACATTAAGTAAGTCGTTAAAGTCCTAAAGTCCCTCTATCAACCCTGACTAGACTCCATTTCTAAGTTCTCGTTTTATAAAATAGTCATAGATTAAGTTTTACTTTAACAATCAATAAACTAGCAGTGCTTATAGGATTAACTCAAATTTATAAGACATTTTTGTTACGTTTGCACACAAGAATCATTTACATGATTTGCTTGTAAATTATAACTTTTAGGTAAAAAACATAAGGCCACCATTAATTATCAATGCATTATAATGAGACCTTTCTGTTATTGTTAATAAGGATTTTGTTATTATTATTTTGAATTAGTTAATATCATGTCTCAGTATTGTTCAAGGCACACTAAGAATTACTTGTATGAAATGATCATTAATTCGAGAAATAGTTACTAACATAAGAACAAAACTAAGAATAGTGCGTGTGTCTAGTGATTCTAATTACAGCCTCGTCAAAGAAGGCGAAACATCCATACTATGATCCGCCCAGTGTATACAGTGATCAGGCGAATAATACGTAGAGAATTGGAACAAACATTATAGGTAGTCGTGGCAATGTTTGTGGGGATACGAAGGGGTATGAGAGCTATAGCGACCCTGCACATAATTTTAGTGTTCGTCCTTTGTGTTCGCGTCATTGTTATTAAAGTAATCATGGCTGCCCTCCGTCGTGCTGCAATCGAAACATTATGGGATATAAACAAAAGAAAGCAAGAGGAATTCAATGTGAAGCCATTATGTCGCCGTGGAGGGCTCTCTACGGTCCTGTTGTCTCAACATTTTTCTACGTGGAACGGAGTCGACGCGTCATTCTCTCGTGCTGTTCAAAAACACCGCGTGGAATTTTGAAGGGCCCTCGATAATGGCCGATATTTATGGCCCTTAGATAATGTTATTTAAACGGCTCACGATTGAATTATGGAAAATGAAACAAAACGTAATGTCCCGATATGTCCACTGTCTATATTTATATGTCGAAGTCAATCGTTAGATAATTCGGTAGATAATTTCTGTCGGCTTGGTCAATAATTTGCTGTCAATACAATATTAATGGTCACGTTATGAAAATTAAAACCGAAAATATGTATGTTATTATCGTATTAACGATACAAGTGAATTTACATATATTATCCGATACGGCTAAGTTATTTAGAAAATGTTTCTCCGGGTTTGTGGTACGGCTACACCTATTTGTAAGATGAAATAATTATTAAATAATATGTGTTTGAATGTTGCTTGTTTAGGTATATGTAGTAGTACAGGCAACTTTAGCTTTCGAAAGAAATTGGAAAGCAACCAATATTTACATTAATATTACACTTATATTAACATGTAATAACTTTTTTAGTAATCATTTATGCGGTGCTATTACTAATTAATAGAAACCAACTAACAGCTTTTCATCCTTTCATCAACCTGGTTGGGTTATGTCCAGGACTGGACCTAGACTTGTCCGGGGTAGTCCGACTAGTGTCGGATCTACCCGAGCTCCCGCCGATCGCAGTGAGATCGCGGTAGATATGTCATATGATTAACATACGTGAGTTAAGGCGGTACCCAATTAAATTGTATACTCGTATATATGTAGATATTTACGAAATATTTATCGCTGAAATAAAACATGTTCGTTACAAGCCAAATAACAAGAGTAACTTGTACGTACATCTAAAGAGATCTGTCTATGGACCCGGTGGCTGTGCAGAATTAATTTTTTGCGGCGTTATCTCGCCCGCACTCCACCAGTTGTCATTGTTTGTGTTCATCAGCCTGCTGCCGTGCTTGCCATATGTCGAGTTTGCGAGTCCGTGACGCGAATTGGATGAAATACCGCAATACGTGTTTGTTTTATTATTCTTTATGTTTGGTTATTGAAGATGTTTTCATATTTTTGTATTAAATAATCAACTATTTTTTAGTAAAAATGTGTGTATACAAGTACATGGTAAATGATCCCGATTATAATGTAATTAAAAGCTTGTCATGTAATAAAAAGCTTAATATACCAGTTTATAAAACAATATTCCATAGTATTTAGCTTGATTTTATAAAGGTCATATATGAGGTAGTAAGCTTTGTGGATCATTATGGAAACCATTTAGCTGAATAGGTTATTTCCTGCCTAATTTGAGTTATAAATTATAGGATTTGAAATTCATGCTTCTGAAGTTGGACGCTGAAATCGAGACCAGTGGGTTATCGCATCTTGTGCGCTATTTTAATATATACTTTTTACTATATAAGAATATTTAGACGTGCACAAGTTAAGCATACCATTTTCGTTACTCCCCAATCATTTCTGAATACATACATACATCGCACGGTACTATGGAGGCTTACACATTTTTATACTTACGACTTGTGACAGAAGACGTTATAAGCTCCAGATAAGGGGATTTGGGCGATGTGTCGTGGTATTGTGCCCCGCGAAGGGTATGAACCGATCCGCCTAATGCGTTTACCGGCGGTGTCTTTTGAATTCTGATTATATCGTGTACACACTCGCTTTACGAGCGAAACAGGGGTCGCTTAGAAACGCGTAATATTGTTACATTGTTCAGTTAATTTCAAACAAAATTCAGCGGATGATGAAGTGGTTGTTATAACAGAGAAATTCGAAATATGCCAGACATATTTTATACTTTCTGTTTTCTTTATGTAACTCATAACTAATGATATCTGTAAATTATGTTTTTATTACATT
>DWTO01001338.1:0-16557 GCA_018244755.1 Jemadia pseudognetus
GCCGCCCGCGCGCTTCTCGCGCCTCGGCAAGTGCCTGGTACGCGACGCGGCTACTACCGAACGTCTATCCGTAGTACGGATGTGATGTTCTACTGCAGTCATTATTGCATACAGTATCTAGATAAGTCTTACATACTTTTATTTTTTCACTATTAACCAAACTTTGTTTTCCTTGCATTTTCATACACAATCACCTTTGTGATGTTAAAACGTTGTGTAGAGTATATAAAAATTGTAGGATTTTTCAATGATTAAAATAATTAGAAAATATAAGTTGAAAACATTTTACAATAATGGAAATACATAATTTTATTTGAAAGAAATGAAAAGGTTGATAATTAACCAAACATAAAAAAAGAAAACAGTAAAAGAATAAAATATGACATAATAAGTAACCATAATAATCATTGCTTTGTCTATGTGTATATAAGATGTTTATAATTATACATACATGATATTATCTAATGAATTAATCCATTTCATGCCACTAGTGTACGGAGAGAAAACGTAGAAGGGTAAACAGTATAAACATACATTGTAGATAGAAACACAACCATGCACATATAACTATATCCTAAGCTAAAGTTTAGCTGCGATCCCGCCTGATAGTATGCATAGACCAAACCCAACATACACCACACACGCCTAGGAATAAATCAGATGGGGACCAAGATATGAGTGGACCAGACATGTCTATGCTAAGGTTATTCGCCCTTGCTTTGAAAAATCCTACGCTGTATGTACAATACTGTATATACAGACCCCCCAGCTCTGTTAGCTAGCTACTTGTGGTTTCTGTTTTGTAATTATAGAATGTTCTCGATGCTTCTAGAGGTACTTCTCTAGAGACTTGTTACAACTTGGTGTTTAGTCTGGTATTATATGCATGACAATTTTCGAGGTTTCAGTTAATAGTGTTGTTTGTATCTATTTGCTTGTGTGGGGTGTGTGTGATATAGCATGTGTGCTTATTCTAAACGGGTTGTGTATTAAGGTAATTGAATACATTGAATAAATGTAAATATAAACAATCAAAAATTTGCATTAAGGGTTATATACTATATAAGCGTCTATGTGTATAACTTTGCAAGTTATTTTTTTTTATATAGTCATATTAAATTTAAATTCATGTGTTATAGAATTTTCTCAAAATTAACTCAATTGAAGGCATCTGGAGCCAAGGGTAACTTTTAGTGATAATAAACAGTTGAGGAATGAAAGGAAATAAGAAATGAATGTACGGGTCTAATATAGCATATTTATGTTTAGGTACTTTAGATATAAAATATTTTGCATATTAGCGTCTCTTTTTAGACAATTAGTTTATGTGTAGATGCATTCATGTTTTCATCGGCTCTGCTAAAGCTATGTTAAGAATTGGGAATTTTATTTTGGATAAATGACAAGATTACTAACTGTATTTTCCAGGGCCACTCCAGCTACATAACACACTTGGATTGGTCAGAAGACGGCCAGTACATAAGAAGTAACTCTGGAGACTACGAATTGTTGTATTGTGAGTACCGGACGCGCATTGACACTTTCCATTTATTTATCACTATTATATCATCACACTAGATCCCTTACGAGGTAAGCTAAGTGTAGCAGCCCAATATGTCCATCCTGACCTGACGTGCGTCTACTTGAATCAGTGTACGTTATGTATTGTACATGTGTTGTACACGGAGCGCGCTGCGCAGGGAACGCCACGACGTGCCGCCAGGTGGCGTCGCCCAGCGCCATGCGCGACGTGCGCTGGGCCACCGACACGTGCCCGCTCACCTACCAGACCGTCGGCATCTGGCCCGAGAACGCCGACGGCACCGACATCAACTCCTGCGCCAGGTAGCGCCGCCGCACATCGGCCTTCTAATGTTCTATAGTTGGATCGGCTATACATATATATTTGATAGTTCTATAGCTAGTCTCGTGTTGTTCGTTTTTCCCAAAGTATACGAAACCACTTGCACGTGTACGTACTTCTGGATATATAAATACATATGTATTTGAATACTTTCATCTTTCATTAAACATATGTATATTTAAATAATTTCAGCTCGCACGACAAGCGGCTGGTCGCCACCGGAGACGACTTCGGCAAAGTGAAATTATTCGCTTACCCCGTCACGCAGCCCAAGGTAAGTAGCTGTAATGAGGACGTGAACGGAACGTTGTGAGGTGGACTGGCCGGTACGAGCGCCTGTGCGCGTGCGTGTTGCAGTCGCTGTGCGGGCAGTACGGCGTGCACTCGTCGCACGTGACGTGCGTGCGCTTCCTGCGCGGCGCGCGGCTCGTGTCCGCGGGCGGCGCCGACACCAGCGTCATGCAGTGGCTCGTCGACTAGCCGCGCTCCGCTTTATGAGAATCGTTCTTTTTTTAAATTACAACTAAACTCAACTTCAGCATCGGAAGACATTCAACTCTTTTATCATACTATGGTACCGTAATTAATGTATGTTTCATTAGCTATACAATTTCGATGTTGTTGAATACAAGCAATATTATTATTCCTTAATATACATTGAAAACGTCGACTTATATGGGAAGAATTTTTTTTAAAACGACGTTCAATATAGTCAGCCAAGTTAAAAGAAAATTAAAAACACTTTTAACTGAATCATATCAATTTTATCTTAACGTTTTGCCCTAATACTCTTCCATCTTTTAGTAATATTTAAACCGCGAGAAATACTAAAACTTTTGTAGTTGTTGATTGATTTTCTAAGCATTATCACATTGAATGATGATTGAATAAAAAACAATGCTTAATGATAATTATGAAATCCACCAAGTTATAATATTTGTTTTAAACTTTTGATTCTCTTATATCTCATATTTATGGTTCAGTCCATTTTATTTCAATGTATGAAAGTACAATTTAGTTTTAACAAAAGTACAAAAATTTAACATTTTTGTTTTTAAAAAATAATTTCTTGTATCCACTTGTGTTTATTATTCGACAATACGAACGTTCTAATAGAAGTACAAAACGGGAACTACACACGTTTGCGCTATAATTTACACATTTCTGATCTGTATTCAAACTTTAGAAGAGTTTTAATTTTTTTTAATGTATTAATACCTGAACCCACATCAATACAAAAATGTTTAAAGGTCACAGATGAACCCGTAATGTACCTTACAGGACTGCATATTACGATATACCTATATCACATTTTCTATAGTAACGCTCGAGTGACCACGTAACTATAATATATATTCCTTTCTTACGTCGTCATAATATGTGAACAGATATAGCAAGACACATCTCGGCGTAGCAAGACGTTATTGCACAGATTATGACCGCAACGATGTTATATGTGTTATAGCACAGAGTATAAATACATATTATAGGTCTGTGACGACCTTATGCCAGTGAAGTCTATTACTCCGCTTATGTAATAAATAATTACTGAAGTCAATTTTGTTGTTAAATTATTAACATCTTTTAACAAGATTGGCATATACGATGCCTTGTATAGATATAATTGTGTTCTAAACAAATATACAATTTTACAACAAAATTCGACAATTAAAAGTATTCAATGGCTTATATTGGAATTAGCCTTGTGGGTAGATTGAGAAAACGTATTTGGGATCCTAATAACGTCAAAACTAGTTAAATGGGGAGGAGGGTCTTATCTCTGGCCTATCGCAAGTATTCGAGAGAAACTGCGATTTTTAGTAAACTAATTTATTTGGAATGGCGGACAATAAATGGTTAAAATTTATAGAAGTTTAAAACTTATTTCAACTATTCTTTGTCCATCCACAATCGTTAACCCTTCGTTGTATTTAAATCGTTTCGTCTAACTTACACAATATGTGCCCACGCGTGGGAATGCTGTACGGTTGTGAGGGAAGGATTGCTAAGTATTCTTCTTTGTTTTTTGTACTGTACTGAACGTTAGAATCGAACAAATTGTGCAGCAGTAAACTTGGGGATGTTATTCCGTCGTATATTTATAAGTATCAATTCGACAACCATGTGAAGAATCACATCGAGAGTGGTTCCGTGGAACCGACGGCGTAAGGAAATAGCGTCTCGCGGACAACACGCGGCCGCGGCGCGGCGGAGACTTACGGCGGTTTGTTTCAAAGTACAAGAAGCGTTGGTTCTCAAAATGTCGAAATTTACCACGTTTTGAATTTAACGAATGTTAAACATCCTACGTAATTTTTATTTGACGTACGTAAATATATTAATGAACAGTTTGAGACAATCGGCCCTTAGCCTATGCTATGGTAACTATACAGCTGATAAATAGTGTATATTTAGATAAATATGCACTATGCATGTATCTCGTGATATGACGTTCTTAATAATACAGACATCCGCGTCACGAACAATTACCGGATAATATTCTTAATTAGATATGAACCTGCCGCCAGTTGTACCGCGAGCGTGCCGCGCGGCCGCAGCGCAACATTGAGCTATATTTACACTTGCAACACTGCGAATATATTGTTGATAATGTGATCGAGCTTTTTTGGCGTAATTTTTATCGTTTTAAGCTTAATATAACAATACATATATTATATTAATGATTAATCGTATTTTTGGCACGTTTTAGGATATTATTTAATAAATAGGCAATTAAGTTTTACAAATTTAGCTTAAGAGTATCATGTTTGTGTTTAATTTTAAGTTAGTTGCACGTGGTTTGTGAAAATTTACGTGAAAAATGAAACTAATTAGCTTATCCATCAATACTGCACTGCCACACAAGTGGAAACAAAAAGTTTGTAGTGAAATGCTTTTTTTGTATATTATTTCATGTTTGGTTACATTTAATAGACGACCGTGTAAAACGAGTGATGAATGTGGAGAGGCAAAGGATACTCGCTAGAGCCGTAGCCGCCGCGATACCAGCTTCTGCTTACTCTGCCACATCCACGGACGCGTACAATCGGATACGCCCTTCTTTACGTTCAAATCAATATATATTTATGAACATAAAAAATCTGTTGTTTCATCTTAATCAGATATTTTTCATGAACCACGCTCTTGTGTTAGTTTGGAAGCAACTCAGAGGACAACATTCCGTTTCGTTCTACATTTCGTTGTAACCTAGTCACCGTTAGTTCATCTCATCGTATCGCCCTCTGCGCCCTCGACGTGTGTATATACAATAGTGTACGATGGCGTTTGTCCGTCTTATCGAATGTGCCTCTAATAAAATGATGTTTATTGATTTTGTCTTTTATTGTTCCCGCCGCCCTCCCGCACGTCGGTTCCGGTACATGCACCAGGTGGCTGCGACATTTCCCCCTTTTTCAGCCCCCTTACACATCGAATAAATGGTTACTGTTTCTGGCTTGAATAGTTAAAGCTGTGCGATAATTGAATCACTCAGAATCAGAACAGATATTGATATATAAAGATAACAGTAGATAGAAAATAATATTATTAAATAAAACATTTCGGTAATTATAAATAATATAATTTATTAATTTCATTTCATTTTTGTAACTAGGACAATTTACAGAAACATTAAAATGAAAGACATTAAAATAATATAAATATAGTGATGTAAGTACAAATAAATAAAAAAACTCCAATGCTTATAATAGGAGTTTACGTAAAACAAAATAATTCGACAATATTTATATTCGTTTTGTATGTATATTTGTGTTATGTATATACGTATGTATACATTTATTAAATTTCACCGCTCGAACTCCGACATTTCGATAACCTAAAGGAATTATGTATTTTCTTTAAAACTCCCATAACAATGCAATCACTTTCGTAATATGATTAGACGTAGGGTATTGTTTCTTGACCATTTTTTATCGCGAACCACAATTAAACAAAAAGGGAAGTAGTAAAATGCCTTGCGACCTCAACTACAAAATTAAACGAAGGTTTGAGTTATTTTTCTATTGTTACTTAAGTCTAGAGTTTTTTTATATATTGTTATTATACTACATTAAAATTCATTCCTTTAACAAGCGAATATTTACTATGCAAGTCGAATTTTTTGAACAGATTGCGACCCTTTTTAAGCACAAAGGCGAAGTTGGTGGCGACGCCCAGGTAGAGAAACAAAGACATGGGAAATGTAGCAATGTCGTCAATTACAGTGCAACTTTGCCGGGACTTCAATAATAGGAATTTTTAATGAAACAAAGGAATTTAAAAAAGACTATTTAATATTTTTTGAAACCGTATTACGCATACCCTATTATTTACATAGGTTTTTTCTAAAAAAATATTTAAAATATTTTGTAATGTATGTGCCTGCGATTTGAATCGCCTCACGCCTATAATCCCGACGCAGTAGTATAGTACACTCCTGCGTTTCACTAGTTACGTTGACGTCCTGAGCCTACGTTTACGTGAGCTATTGGCATACACCGGACGCGAGTCCTGTCCAAGCCACCACTAGAAAATCTAAGTTATAAAAATCCAGTAGTATCCGACTCGCCATTTGAACCCAGGACCTCTCGATGGGAAGTCGTGCTTACAATAAACCCGACCAAAGTGGCAGTCAGTCGTAATACGTAGAATTATTCGATATTGAGCAAAACCATGAGCAAGTATTACATACACTACACGCATTTATTAAAGCAATAACTTGTACTAGTTGTTTCTGTTAGTTCATTTTAAAATATAAAATTAAATATATAGTGATAAGTAAATAATATCATGTTTAAAAGAGATTGTCATAAACTGAACTAAATATAACCAATCCAATAACACCAACAGTCTACGTTTTTTTTAACAATTTTCACTTGCAGAAGGAAGAGGAGGCGGACAGTGTTAAAAACATGAAATGTCCAACAATTTAATTCAACTATTGTATAAATAATACACTATATTAACTGTTCTACACTGTTTGCTGATAGTTCGAGCAATCTCCATGCGGCCTTAGGGTTCATCTCCTGAGGGTCCCGACACAGGACCCACACATAATTCACCCTCATAACTTTGTCAGGGCTGCCTTCTATAACATTGTTTTTTCCATCTCTTACACACATTATTTGCTGTGACTGGAATGTTACCACGAGCACGGGTCCCTGGTCCATCATTTTGCCCATAACTAGTTCGATTTGCTCTATGTCCAAGATCTTTGAGTCCAGTTTGTAGCCCAGCTGTCTGCATTGTTTGATGGGTGTGGCCAAAATATTATAGACACCTTCATAGCACCAATCCTTTAATATTTCCAAGTCGCCTCTGACCATCGCTTCGAGAATATTCGGTATAATATCGTTAGCACAGTCCTCAATGAATTTTTGTGCTGTAAAGTTAGGGTCAATTTTGCATATTTCTGTTAACGTTTTTGAAAGTTCTGTCTTTTCGAAAATATTGCCAAACAAACTACCCACTTTCTCTGTCATAAACCTTGATGCTCTAACTACAGGGTTCTCAGATTCTTCATACTTTATCTTCCAATCTAGCACCTACAACAATTACAGATAACAAATATAATTGTAATATATTGTATTTGAAACTTAAACACCAAATGAACTTAAACACCGAACTAAGTTGACGCTAATTCTTTTAGCATAATCATTTATTACTAAAAATACTTGTTTTTCGATATAAGGAAAAGTCGATTAAAAAATCACACATCTTTTCTAAAACCATACTGTTTTAATTCAACCATTTATTTTTATTATATAATTGTCATAGCTATTACCCAACATGTTAATGATAAATCCAACAGAGTCCATGTTTTAAAAACAGTGATGGTATTTCATATTTTTGAAAAGTATGTACTACAGCAGAAGGGTACATCAAAAAATTGCTTAAAAACAAAGCTCTATACTTTTTATACTATAATATGAAAAGTATTAAAATGTTCAGATACAATATTCATGTGAACAAAGGGTGGCCTCATTGCTTCATAGTGATATCTTCCAGCCAACCCGTTGGAATTCATTAGATACATTTTTTTATGTCTATGATTTGTATGATGAAACATGTACATACCAAAGAGTCAGCTGAATAAAGTATATATATAACTTTTGGCCAATTTTGTTTGGCGACATCACAAGCCCACTATGATAAGCTACTTTATGACATAAAATATTGAAATGATTACCTTATTAAAGTACTGATTGTTATTCTTGAAGTTCTCCCATTGCTGGTAAAACTTGGAATCCTTGTGCAGCTCCACACCCAAGGTTTCAGTGTCCGGAGCGAAGGTGCGTTCGTCTGCTGCAACCTGTGGCAACCAGATAGATGATTAAGATTCATGAACATTTTATTTGTTGTTGTATATATGATTTATGAAGTGTATTATAACAATACATAATTTTCATTTATCATTAAAGTTATAGTTTATACATCGATAGCGTTTTATCCAGGCTCTGTTGCAAATGTGACAATTGAGGACTTTGTCCCAACATACCTCAACCCTCTTTCTTAAGGACGAGGGTGATATGTACACGCGGCCTTCGAGACCTCGCGGCGTTATTTCATTCTTCACCACCTCAGTAGCCTGAAAATATAAGCATTATATGAGAAATTGACAATATTTATATTAAAAATATTGGTTTTTGGACATGTCCAATTTTTAGAACTCCTATTATATCCCTCTCTCACTCTCTCATTTCTTTCCTATTATTATCAGTATTAATTGATTTGGAACCACAAAGTATGTAAATATTTAGATGAGATTAAATATCATTACTTTAATAACACGACTGCTTCAATGATACAGTGAATGTGATCATGTATGGTGATTGAGGGGTCCTGGGTTGGATTGCTGGATTACATACTATTGGGTGCTTCTAAAACGGATTTTCTTGTTAAAATTTCTAGTGGTTGCACATAGTGGGGGTTTATGCCTGGTGTGTGACAATAAACTCAACACCGACTCCTTGAAGGAACATAAAATTATTTCATGAACCTTTAGTGAAAATAAAATAAATTTGCAGGTCCCACTATGAGGCTCCACAGTGTCCAACTCGTTTGTAGGTCAAAGTATACACAGTGTTTGGTAGTTCTGTAACAAACTACCAAACACTGTGGTTTTGTCAGTTTGTAAATGTACGAAATTCATTAAGCTTTGATTACGTCAAAAAGCTTATTACTCAATTGCAGTTTACATGCAAGACAGATGTTTGAAAATGAGTTGCTATAGGTCTAAGGATGCAAATTATGATTTATATTTTAACATAAGTGCCTATTTTAAAAGATGCAGTAGCACACTTATGGAGTTTCTTTCACTGCTTCTTCTCCATAGCAAGACCTATTCTGAAGCTGTGGTCTTTTTATTTTTACATACAATCAGTTTTATAGTGAACCAATTTTGAATAAATGCTATTTGAATTAAAGAGTGTACTATACTCATTTGCCTACCTGGAAGGGTTATAGGTGTGAAGTTATGTATTCTATCAAATTAAGCACTATTTTGGACTTGTCCAATTTTTAATGCCTCTCTTATTCCGTTATTTGTATGTATAATATTAATTTAAGCTTGGCTCCCAAGCATACATACACCTAGATTAGATTAAAATCACTATTTTTATAACATCTTAGTAACTAACTCCTCTTCTGCCAAACTGCATTGAGACAATGTGGTGATGATTGGACAGTATTTTCCTGGCCCATAGTGGGATATAAAAAGGGTTGCGGCCTGTACCTGCGATATTGTTTTGAAAGCCGAGGTCTGTCCAAGTTTCTGACTCTTGTCTGCAAAGCTCTCGGCAGCACCTTTAGCTGTTTTGGATATGTCTTCTGTTAATTTGCCTGTAAATAAAACGTAACAATAAGCCTCATAGTTCACTTTTTATGTTTCTGTAAATGTTCATCACTATCAATATACATATGTTTTCCCCCGGGGGGGGATTACAGGTATGATGTTGCATTTTTTTTAGGTAGAGAGAGATTCGGCCAATGGCTGATGTACCTCACTGTTATCCACAAGAACTGGGTGAAGGGCCTATTTTATGTGTTTAACTAGTACAGTTCTAAAACTTCTTTGAAGAAAAATATGAGCACATTGTCATCCACTAAAGGAGAGCAGAGAGATTTAGCTACTCTTCAGGACACTCACGGCAGGGCAGGCGGCACAATTGCTTAATTACATATGTATACTCACATCAGATCCCTTGCAGGGTAAGCAGAGAGTACTAAGGACCAAATATAATAATAATATAATAATTTATTGCCTTAAGGGTTACAACATTCTAATAATACAAACAATATACATCTAAATTTTTTAAATATCTCTATCTTTACACACCTGCTTTGCTTCTTCTACATTTAACAATTGCCTTAATTAACTAGCCTAATCAATACTGCCAGGTTCTGACATGTGGATTGAGCTGACAGTATTTAAATCCTTTGTGAATGTGTCACATTCCTTAGATGGTTTCTGTCTTCCCCATAAGGAACTTAACAAGACAATATACTAATAATAATGCATTTTAAAAGTGCAGCTGTTTGTCCAAAAGGAGTATAACATAGAGGCTCCAGGTCCGTAGAGCAAGCAACGTTATAGGGAACAGGGAGACACCTACAACTGATCCACACTGATCTTGCATTCATACATCATACCCTCAGATTATTTGAACTGGACTAAATAATATAAAATAACAGTTATTACACTGTGAACAGTATGTTATAAAGTAGATATCGCTTCAGGAACTTTTCTCACCAGCCTTTTTTGCAATATCCGTTTTACTAGCTTCCTCCAGCACATGCTCGACCTTCTCTTTGATGCCCTCAAATGTTTCTTTGAACACTTCTGATCCTTTGGAGGCTTCAGATTCAACAGCATAGAACTTTCTCCTGGCAGCCTGCAGAGTTTCAGAGTTCTCCAATTTCTGTGCTTCTTCTCTGAACTTATTTATGTTTTCCTTCATTTCCTTGTTCTTAGCTATATCTTCTTTTATGTTTTCGATTATGGATGAGAAGAAACCTTTCCTCGCTGAGTAGTAGCGGCATTCTAATACTGTGTACTGAAAAAGCAAAAATCATTACATATTATAAAAGTAACAAGACTTTAGGTTATAACAGGTAGTATTTATTGCAACAATGGTGCATACAGTGGAGAAATAGGGTAGTAGGACACAAAATGCCACAGGTCCCAGAGCATGCGGGCTCAGAAGAATAGATAGATAAGAGAATTAAAATTCAACTAAGTGAATTCAACGATTAAGATGGCTTTTGTAGCTACACCTTAGAGTGGTTAAAAAAAACTATAGACTTGGTATGGCTACTTTATAGTGACTCCAATGTGACAATTTGCTAGTGGCCTGAAATGGTTTAGTTACACCACTGGGTATATAAAGAACAAGTAAAATACCCGACAATTCCCCTGTCAGTCATCTCCTGGGTATTAATAGTGTGCATCAACTATTTGGGGGTGGAGTAAGAATTCATTCCCTGAACCCGTGCCATGATACTGAGTGTTTTAAGAGACAACTAAACCCAATGCTGGCAGATCGTGCTATAGTCCAGTCTGTTATTCTCTTACTGACATATTTCTGTTATGTATTTAAAAATGTATATATGTTATTTATCAGATTTCTGCCTGATTCGGGCTCAGGTGGCCATGTGTGAGCTGTTTAGAGACAATTTCGTCATATTACAATAACATTAACACAGATGAAAAAACCTTAGAAAAAGTAAAGCATCTGACATTAGTATATGGATTATTATATTAATTTTTTACTAAGAATAACAATTAATTCTAAATTTAAAATATTTGGACAACTATTACGAAGAGCAATGAATGTATGTTGGTAACTTCGCCAGTTGCGAACGAAGTATGTTATATAACAATGAAATATATTTATTTTTCTGCTTTTAAATAACTACTTGCACTAAATAGAACTTGAATATGATGCTGTCTTGAACTCCAAATTTCGGAGCTACAACTTGTCTACAGAAATACGAATGTACCTGGTCTGTTTTGATTGATACCACACTTGGTTTGATATTCACTGGTACTACACATTTCCAGCGCGCGGGACTGCACAACAGTTGTCGACAGGCATGCTGAAATACCGAATATTTTACATGAATAAGAATCTACGAAGCACATAACCTAAATGATCAGTTTCACAAGTATCACAGCAGACATTGATAATCACCATTTTATAATTTAGGGACTTTGTTTAACTGAAAAGATAGTAATTTTCTTGAAAAAATAAATTAATAAACCGAAATTCGGTTTTGCAATATTAAGGACGAAAATTAATCATTCGTAACTCATGGTTCTTGTCAATTTTGTCTATTCGTATTCGCCCTTGGCAGCCTTAGTTCGCTCTATGCTATTGCGACCAGCATCGCCAGTACCTGTTTTCTTAATTACCCGAAATTCCAGGCGAAATTTTCCAAATTCGGGAAGAAAAAACCCGAAAACCCCAAAATACTATCACGATTTTTTTGTGTCATTTTTATTTTAGATTACCAAGGCAATATATACACTAATTTGTTTGTTCACAAATTTGTGTACATGTAATTTGTGTGTAAAATGTTAAATTTGTGTATAAAATATTTGATAACGTGTCAATACATATTTAAAATATACAATACATTTAAAATACCTTATATTCTTTAGTCAAAAGCGATCCCCACACTCTTCCAGAATTGGCTTGAAATTCCCCGCAATACCGGGAATTTCTCACAAACTGGCAATGCTTGTTGCGACTTTTGTCAATGATAGGCACCAGTGTCAGAGACTGTATATTCCTAAAAAAAAAGAGGCACAAGCCACATCATAATTGATTCGTCTGGTTTATTGAATTTTAAGTAATTAATGCATAATCATTTCGAGTGTGTTTTATCCGACGGAATTTTAAATGAAAATTGATATTAATGACTTGTAAAATACAATCTGTTTTTCAAACGTCATTGACCATAAATGAAAGTAAAAAAAACTAACTGTTTCCTGTTGACAAATTTTAATGTCTATTAACATTTTTGAATTTTTATTATTTTGTGAATTTTGTTACAGTAAAAATTTACGGTAACTTTATATCTCTGAATCATAAATCATAGTCATGCAAAATATCTTTAAATTATTTTTTAACAATCAACAATATAGAATGATCTTCATTTCAAGTTTTAAAAAATGCTCGTTTCCGGTATGAACCAGTTCCAGAAACATAAGAAAGTGTGCATTTTCATTTATTTTCTGTCGTCATTTTTGGCCACGGTATCGCGTGCGCGTTTAGTGGAATTCAGTTTATTTTATGTTCGTTTTTAGTGGATTGTGAGCCGTGGTCAAGTTGTGTTTTTTCTGCCGAACACGCGAACTGAGGATAGAAGAGACGCTTTGTCATAGAGGGAAGGTACCTACATAGCTAGACTATCGAATATCTTCAGTCAGTCCATATTCACTTATATAGTACGCATAGTACTAGATACCACGTTTTTTTGCCAGCTGGTGCGTACGTTTCGGCTTGTAATGTCTATTGTAATACCAAAGATGTTAGGATTTTTAGATATTAAGTATAAGTGACAGTGGATTTGATTGCCAGTGAAGTAATATTGAATTCTGGCAGGTTGCTGTGACCGGTTGGTTCCCTCGGTGCCAGCTTCCTGGAAGGATCAACAATTCATCCCATCTGTGAGCTCTCGTCCAGTGGGGCGCTACCATTTTATATGACTTTAGCAAGATTTACAGGTGAGTAGCAGAATATATATTTTTTTAGTAATGGAACGTTTTTAACTCTTCGATTGCGATGCGATGCAACTAATTGGATTTTTGTACGATAGAGGTTATCTTTGGAAGTGCATTTACGTATTTCAAGACTCGTATTCCCCGACTTTGCAGCTGTATTGATATATTACCTAACTGGAAAGTTCAAATGTAATTTATTTCTTCCAATAAAATGAATATTGCCTGTTCAAATAATGACACAGCTGAATTGTCTGTTATTTCGTTGACTTTTGAAGTTGAAAACATGGAACTGATCAATTGATTTATGGATTAAAATCTGTAAAAGGATGAGATCGATTCATAATTGGGGCAAGCAAATAGAAATAAATTGTAATGTGAAATCATATGTGTAATGTTATATTTTGAGTAGTCCTAAGTCACATTGTGTTTTACAATATGTATGTAGGTATAAAAATTTTCGAAACTATAATATACAATTTCAGGATCAAATCTATTTTAAGACAATTGACGTAGGGGGTGTGAGGGATTTCTTTTACGCATGCATACTAGCAACTCTGTATGAAAAGAATTCTCGTAGCTTAGAATATGGAGAATGAGAGCACAGACAGTATATAAAAAAGGGTAAAATCATAGACAGAAATGAGTATGAGAAAAGTGGTATGACAATTAAAATGGGGCATAACAGAAAAAGTTCAGTTCTCTGCATTGTAACAGTAACTAGCGACAGGATTCAGGCATTCTTATAGGATACTTTGAAAAATGTAAATCTCATCATCATCAAAAGCTTAAATCTATTGCTGGACATAGACCTCTCTTGAGAGTTTTTGACCATTATCTGACCACTAAATGTGTGGAGATAGCATAGCACACTTTCTCATAACACCTACTCTTATGGCTGTAATCAGACAGGGCATTTGGGTGTGCCTAGCTAGGCTCTGCCATATGGTAATTAATCAGTGTCGGTTTTAGTCAACTCTTACAACACCTTAGTATCCACACATGGAGTTGGGGTACGACTATCCATATGGTGTGATACAAGGATCCAAGTATTCATCCAATATCACTATTAGTTTTTTTCTTTATTTCATATAGAGGCCTGATCCTGTTTGATGTTATTTTGAAACGTTTCAATGATTATTATTTTTTTCTATTCTAATTTGAAATCTAAACAAATTACCAAAACTATCCGTTTTAAAGTTTAATATGAGAATGTGGAGACTACCATTTTGTCTCTAAGAATGATCTATACTTGATGAGAGTCACATTTAAATTGGTTATGCAATTGATAACCTATTCCTTGAAAAGAAGATGTTATATTAATTTTTAGCTATCCTGTAGATCTACCCATTCTGAAAGCCGAGTGAACACTCCTAGTCAAGTCTAGCTTTAATAAACATACAAGTTTTTTAAAATCACTGATTATTTTTGTGTGTTAAAATTCATTTCCTTAAATATGTATAATCAGGTTAATGTTTTGGACCTACTCATGCATATAAATCTTAACTGTGAACTAGATTGTCTGTGTTGTTACCCTGACAGCTGATAAACTACATGTAAAGATTTCTAAATATATGTATGCATGTGTAGATAATTTTACACCCTGGCAACCAATTCTTGTGATCATAACAAAGATATTTGTATCTGATGGAAAACAAAGCCCAGTTTCACTAACCAATAAATTATCCAGTTATCTAATTATGTGTTTAAGATCTCGAAGTGATTGGATCAGCATTGAATCTCTAGGAATGTGTATCTCCCAACATTATGCATACATGCCATGCCAGATGTCAACTGATCACTGCAGTCTATATTTTATACATAATTATAAAGAACCAAAGTTTTGAACCCTCTAATATTATAACACCTGTATTTTCATAAAGGGGTAGTTAAGATGAGTGTAGTAATCCTTTGTTTCACCTGTTTTGATGTAAGTCCAATGGAATATATGGTGAGCCTATTGCCATAACCAGGCGGCTCAAATCCAGGCTCTGGAGCTACTACTGAGAATTTCAAATTGAGCAAAAGTCAATCATTGTTTGCCAAAACAAGAAATCAAATGTGGGCCCGGGATCTCTTTATTAACAGTCCTGTTTGTAACCCCTTGATAAAAGAAGCAGCCACATTAAGTTTTGAACTGCAAATATGTCATACATGTATTTCTGCTGTACACCATGAGTGTTTTTTTTTCACACTGAGGTTATGTTGTTGTTAGCTACAGAAACGCTGGACAATTAGCGATAAAGAATATGCAACATGATTCTGTTAAGCCATTTCGTGTGTGTTATACAATGCATTACATTCGTGTGTTGCATCATACACACATGTGTTTAGACCTGGCAGTGGGTAATATTGGAGATAGGTGACTTGTTGAAACCGATTATGACGCTGGTATTGTAGTAATGCCATATGATGATGAACTTTCATATATTATAAGTGACAGTTTCATATTTAATAAATCTGGGTACCTTTGATAACAGACATTGTAGCCTTAAAATGTGATGTTTAATTATGGTTGGCTTGGTTCTCTTCTCGATAAAGAGTAGTATTCTTACATAGGAATATGCGGTCATTGAGATAATTTCAATTGGCTCTCCATTTTTATATATCTTGTAATTTACTAGTACATTTTCAAATTAACATTGATTTTATGTTTAGTCTGATGTATTTTACTAATAGGCGCAGACATTTCTGTGTAAATCTGTGAACGAGACATAAAATCAATTTTGCAATTTTACCTACCGACGCAAGACACTGATTGACGCTCCACTTTGTAGGCTTTTTGTACAACAACCCGATTCACACACAAACGCTCCATCATCGCACTCGGCAAAAAATAACCCCGTCGCTGTCACGAATAAATCCTAAATGTAACACGTCCAAAGAAAGATTCATTTCTTTAGCTATACAAATTATACATTCATATGTGTGTGTATAATATATATATATTACACATATATATATATATGTA
>DWTO01001339.1:0-16552 GCA_018244755.1 Jemadia pseudognetus
CGGGAGGTCCCGGGTTCGATTCCCGGGTCGAACACTACAAAAATTTTCTAATTTAGATTTTCTAGTAGTGGTTCGGATTCTGGATATGTGCCCGATGCATGGCAATAGGCTCACCACCTATTCCATAGTGGGACCTAAACGTAACATTACATGAAAATTGACGAAATTTACATAATAATTTTATATACAAAAAGGAACGGTAAAGACTGATGTGATGGTATACTAAAATAAAGGTAGAATATTATTTCACCTTTTAATAAGTAGGTCCGCCCTATCCGTGTCATTTCCACTAATTAGTTGCACATACACTACTACGTTGTTAAACAAAGTTTTCAACGTACCCTCATCAACTATTATAATAAGTTATGTGTTAAATATTATATTCTCCTAAGCCCATAAACCTATTTCCGTCCACAGCTGGACATAGGCCTCTCCAATAGCATGGAATTATAATCATTTTACAAAATTAGTTCGTTAAAGTGTAAAATTATTAACACACATTCAATAGAAAAAATATTCTCCTCGTTTTTCATTGCAAATTTCATTTGTCGCATAAACTTTCAATTGAGAACAATAATAGCTGAAAGTCAATATACAATTGAGTTGTTTCCAATTAAAATAACACACTTGTGCATATATTTTATACACCAGAATTTGGAAGTTTATTAAAACGAGTTTTATTTGAATTTTGTCGTCGGAATTGAAAGTTTAAAGTATATTCGTATAAAATTCGGCTAGGAACCATTGTACTTGTACTAGAACCTTATCACTTAAACAAAGTTTGAGCAAAATTTTACCGATAAACGCTAGGTGTTTTATCAGTTTCTTTTCACAAAACTTACTTTTACTGATTAAAGTAGACGGTGTAAGAAATTGTTGTTTACCCTAATATATTACTATAATATTCAATAATAAAACATAACATACCTGATTTGCTTTGTTAATTTGTTTCTTGAGCCCAGCAAAAGCCATTTTCTTAACGTCCGTTTATACTAAGAATCTGGAAGATAATGAAAAATGATTGCATTAATAATTACCAGATAATGAAAATGCTTATATTATTTATGGTTGTCAATAACGAAGCAACGAAGATCAGTATTATTAAAATGTAGCATGGCTTCGCGGTGAAGCTCGATAGAAAATCCAACTGGCTCTGTCAGAGAACACGAAGAAAGTTCTAGAACAGACGAGTTTGTTACTGGCAGCGTGCCACGCTCCCGGATCGATACTATTCGTGGGTAACGCAAGTAACATTATGTAATCGGAGCCAGGTCAACAATAACGCTTGTTTAAACCCTAAGTGCATTAAAGTATTCACGTAATTACCCTCGATACTTCGAATTGAACCTTTAAGATTATGAATGGGGCGAGACTAGCGTTTATAATGGAACTACATTTATCTATTACGTCATCGTATAGGTACTTGTGTATGTATTAAATATAACTGTTATATATTAGTCATTACGAACTATTCTTTTAAAGATAATTATGTGGTTTCTTTAAGAAACTCAAATCAAACCATTTAAAGTTTGCGGGACTCTAACAAATGTCACGGTAAGCTGGTTGGTTTGCAGTAGGCATTTTGAAGCATAAAGTAAATTAGAATTTGTAACTTAAATTCAAACGTGCTTTAACAATTTGATGTAAGAAGCGCACTTGTAGAAGTCTTATTTATGATTAATTCCATTAAAAATAATAAAACAAACTGCAATCGACGATAGGACAAGATTACATAACCTTCAAAAAATCTGAATAGACTGGACCAATATCTATAGTTTTTTAAAACGTTTTAAGCTTAATAGTGTACACACTAGGCAATGAATTCATGTACGGATACCCTACTGGTAAGCCAAAGGGTTTGATCTGTGGAATTTGTGCCTATTACACTATGCTACACCATTGCGAATGTGAATTGAGTTTACGCATTGCTTTATCAACGTTTAGACCGCTCTGAGGACTTCCGGTATGATTCGATGGAAGTTATTTGACGACAACGAACAGCTTCACATGCTCGCCGAAGCACGGAAATGTTAATGGAATTTGGCAGTGATGCATGGTCAGGTAACCGGGGCAGGGAAGAAAGGCAGAGTGACAAGGTCCCACCAGTTGATCTAATGATACCATGGAAAAAATATTACATGAGACCACTCCTATATTTCCCTGAAAGGGGTAACCAGAGGGGACTAATACATTGCCAAGATTCGCCAGTAACATTCTACATACTATGGAATAGGGTCGAATCAACGGAAAAATATTAGTATCAAAAAGATCTACAAAAAGAGCCAACCATTGTAAATTCACCTTTACGACCTAACAGCTTTATAAGAGGTGTGAAAATTTTTAGAAAAAATGTTTTCTTCGCGCGTACTTGAAACGAGTGGACTATAACTAATGCGGGTTTGACATTTTTTGCGCCACGAATATTTTATTAAGGTCATAAAACCTGAAAATAACGTATTCAAATGTCTATTATATTAGCTCAGTCTGTATCTGAAACTAATTAAAATCCTATCAATATACATACAGTACGTAACATCACGGTTTAAATCCCCGAAGAGGTAGGCAGATGAGTGTAGTACACTCCCACTTTTCACCAGTTACGTAACTTCACGCCTGTAATCCCCAAAGAGGTAGGAAGAGGAATGCAGTACACTCCCACGTTTCACCGGTTAAGTTTACGTCCCACTATGGAGTAGGAGGTGAGTTCACCAGTTACGTTTACAGTTTTCCAAAAATTATCATAACAGCGAAATTCTCTATGTACGTATAACATTTAACTTTCAATAATACCTTAGTAAAAATAAGAACAAACAAAACAGAATCCAAGCATATGATATACATAGATCCAGCATTAAATGGTCGAATTCTTCGAATAGGGTACATGGGAAAGACGAGCGTAAAAATATAATGATACATCATCATGGTCATGAAAGAACCTAAAAAGTCATAATGCGTCGCTGATCTAAAAAACCTCTCGCGCTGAATACGTGTAAGAGCCGTTTGTCTTGACTGTCCATCTTCACCGCTAATCGTCTCCACCGTATCACCGCTAACTGTATGCTGACTAATCGCATCGCCCGCCCTTGGGAACTCCGCGCGGCGCTTTGACTTCACAGTTCAGCGATTGTTCTTTTTATTAAAATCATCTTCTAATTGGAGCGTTACGCAATAATTCTTTCACGTTTTCTGCCTAACGCACACCACAGCAGATATGTGTGTACACGTTTGAACATGTAATTTGATAAAAACATAAAAACGATTACAATACATTAATAGCATAAATATTTTATGAACTTAGTTATATCACAAATTCAACGAGTGTTTGATTATAATAGTTTTTAAAAGGTTTTGAAAATAACATTGCGTGATACACATTTTTATTGCTCTATTACCACATGCCGGGCGTAATAAATCCACAATCTCCTTTGACATTCTCTTTGTTTTGCTTGCATAAAGAGATACACGGGACATAAATATGATTATAAAGATCTGCCGCATATTGAAGGTCAAAGTAGAGTGCCGCTGGGAGCTTGCGATACGGTAATACAAGGCCGTAACCATCTTAAAGTAAATTTCTACTTATCGGTGGCCTCGTCTTCGCAGCACCTCATTCGAATATAATATCGCATAATTGAATTTTCCAGCAATAGCTAGATCGCAAAGCAGCGAATAATATCCCGTCGTTAAATGAGATTTAAATGTTTCACAGCAACATTTCGCCTTTTCGGAATGAAAATTCATTTGGATCATAACAGCGGCATATTGAACGTGTTTAATTAATAATTTCATAACTATATACACTCTACATCGCAACTAATAACAAAGAGAAAAAAAACATGTTTGCATAGTTAATGTTGCGCTCTCCTTGTGAACGACTTTCACATATATTGACCTTTTAAAAACAATATCTGTTCATTATTAAATAATAATAATACACAATCTAAACAATTACTGCGTACTCAATTATACCTGAACTCCTGTCTCCTTCGGCGATACTTATTTCACAATACACCGACGGCAAGGGACTGTAGCACTTAGATGGCTACGTACTGCTACGGCGTAGCAGTGGAACTGATCTCGTAGCTCGGGCGCGACTGAGACGGCTCGCAGCGCGATGCAAGTGCGCGCGCATGTTGCCTCCCGACGTGAACCCAATATCAATCCGTAATTCTATTTCGAAATAATTCACCTACATCCCATTCTGGTTGCGCTCATTAGATAGCCTAAACCCTAAATGCAAATTTAGCAATTATATCTCACAAATGAAATATGTATTTCCTAGTTTGTAGCGGCAAATTCAAAAAAAGCCTGCAACCGACCATAAACATTTCGTTTCCGTTATGCGAATGTTAGGGTTTAAAGTAAAGGAAACGCAGTTAATGACGACGAGTTTTATGGATTGTATTATAACGATATTGTCGCTGCTAAATAACGAATGATACACAAAAACAAACATCATACACTTGGTGTAATACTCAATACATAAATCACATTGTATCTTTCATAAACTTTTGTCACATATAGCATAATCATAACATAACATCACGCCTGTAATCTCCAAAGAGGTAGGCAGAGGAGTGTAGTACACTCACACGTTTCACCAGCTACGTTTACGTCCCAACATGGAATATATTCCTCTAAAGGTCTAGCAGCACAAAGTTATACGTAACGTCTAGAAACCACTTTACAAGCGAATTATTGATGAGGAAAGATATTCAGTGGGCTCGTAAAAAAGACAAGCACCCAGCGTACAATTTGTTTCGTATTCAGGTACAGAACTTTGTACGTTATCGTTCCAGCTCCAGCACGCCCGCCACGTACCGTACTAACAAGTTTCTCTTCTGCTTTTGCTAACTAGATTCATTTTCGCCGACATCACTTTGAACACAAAAACCCCACGCTGCCGCATGAAACACAAGTGTAACAATATATTGTTATTAGTATTATATTGCCTCGTTAGATCCCTTACGGGACAGGCACGGAGTATCTAGTGGCAAATATCCGATGAAAATTAAACATTATAACGAAATATAAGAAAATGGTACAATGTTAAAAAAAATTACCTCATACAAGCTTTTATTAACATAATGGTAATAATGTCACCAAAATCAATTCTCCAATATCTTCCACCGAAATAACCCGTGATAGCGTTCATTTGCATGAATAAAATATAACACACCGCTTCGTTTAAGTGCCTACGATGATATATTTTAGTCCCAAAGTACTCCTGCTAATTTTAAAAAGGTTACAAAAGAATATGTTTACCCTGAGAACACCCATCGTGATTTATTATTTATTATAAAAGCTTTTGTAACTAAATATTACTGGAACAAATAAAATAGATTTTGTTCGTTATTTATTGGGCTAACGTAATATCACGCCTGCAATTAATCCTGGAATTGGGTACTATTGATTTTGAACTTTTTTATGTGTTTCGTCAAATTTATGTACATATGAATCACTCACATTGACTGCCTCGTTGGTCGTGTTGGTTGCAAGTGTGACTGCCGATCGGGAGGTGGTGGGTTCAATTCAATTTATATTTTCTAGGAGTGGCTCGGGGTATTAACATATCCAGACTGCATATGTATGCCCAATGTATGTATATAATTAACCATAGATTTGTACTTGTAGTACCAATCTTAAAATAACGAAAAAAAGTTGCTTCTAATTGTACACTACGCGGTCTGTTGTCTCTTTATGACTTCGAGTGACTTTTACGACTTTCACAAGTGTGACTTTTACAGCAGACATTAAAATTCAACATTAACACGTTCAATGCCACCGACACGCGCTACGTATTCCTGCTAATTTTGTCGTAGCGCTGGCAAACCCTAAAAGTGTATTGGTAGGTTTCAGTAATATTAAAAAATAATAATAAGCCGACAAATTCTTTAATTTAATTTAACTTACAATTCGTGAAATTAATTTAATACACTTTTCAAAGTGCTTACCACTAACAATAAATTTAATATCAACTTATATTTTAATTTTATAATAATGAACACGAAAAAACTTAAGAAGATTATATTTCCTAGAAAATCTACTTAAAAGGGTTCTATTATATTTGCGATCAAAGTCGCTTCTTGGGAACGATGGTACTTATAGATTTTGTGATAATAATATTTACGACGACGAAGCCTCCTCTGCGTCCCACGCTCAATACACTAATGTTACGTACCTAAACTCATTCCGAATAAAATGATCATTTATATTTTGAACATAATCCGTTCTTCTAAAAATATATTGACGTAGCTTTCGTGAATATCCTGCAAAAGAAAAAATTTATAACATAATATCTCTAGGCTTTTTTATCCCAAGGTTCTGTTCACGAATTAAATTAATATTTATATCTACCTATAAAGCTAAGTTATGAAACCGCACAACCAAATAACGTCAGGGTTGGTACTCAGCAATACATGTAACTGTAACTTAAAATACTAAGAGAGACTTACAGCAACGAAAAGCGTCCAATTCACGGATGGCTTTATATAATCCCGGGGCGAGTTATGGAGATCGAAAACATATTTCCAGTTCCAAATACCAAATCATTCCTCATAGCACATAGTATTTACATTTAACGTTTTCACTACTTTTTAAAAGCTCATTAATAGACAAGATTCTCAACATTACAAAACACAAACAATATATCTGCCGCAGGACCGACAACCGCTGGAGTAAACGTGATCTAGAGTGGAGACCACGCCTTGGCAAACGTAGGGCAGGAAGCCTTTCTGCTAGGTGGAGTGACGACATTCGGAAAGTGGCTGGCAGCAGTTAGATGTGAAGAGCGGAAGATCGTGCTCAGTGGCGTGCTATTAAAGAGGCTTATGTCCAGCAGTCGACAGGAATACATTAATTATGATGATATAAGGGCATAAGAAATGGCACATAAATACCTATTCATGTGCCTGATACGATACAGTACAGTACTCAGACACGAGTAGAGAAACCATTTAAATACAACATTTCCCTAACAGGTAAGCGGAGTGTAGTACACTACCAAGTTTCTCCAGGTAGGTTTTCGTCTCACCATGGAAAAGGTGGTGAGCCTCATTTTATACACCGAGCACATATCCAGACACCGAGCTACTATTAGAAATTTCAAGTTAGAAAAATCCAATTGTATCCGAACCTGTTATCAAACCCAGGACTCTCGACCAACGAGGCATTTATTTTATACGAACAAAAATCGTATTAATTTGATATGTACATAATAAGTTGGGTCTTATTTAATTATACTATAATAATAAACTAAATTATTGCCTTAACAACTTCGAATACCGGCCATAATTAATTTATAGGGCGACGTTAAACTAATTTTGAAACCGTACCTGCTGGTACTACCCACACACACTTCCCTTTATAATGTGCAAACGTGTAGTACGGGTTCAAGAATAAGTGTATAATTTTTGTATCACAAAAAGCGTTAGAAAATAAAAACTGTTGACTATAATTTCATTACAGAATACACAATGGCAAAAAGTGCTGCATTGTGTTTGACGGTAGACTAAATAACAGCGCCCAAAGTACTAATCGCTATAATATCTCCATCAGAAATATGAACATAAATATGCAACGTTATTGTACCTAGTTAGACCAATATAAATGCGGCATTGGTAAGTTCTCAGTCAATCATTGTACAGTAGCTTCTGCACTAGTGAAAATTGCGTAAGAACATCTTCAATTTGTATAACTTCATATTACATGCAGCAAATCCAACCAAAAACAAGAACACGAGCATTGCAATTAAAAATAAAACGGTTTTTTTTCACCAATAAAACGGTACAAATGAAAATCCACTTTTCGTTATTGCACTCACAACGGACGCAAGAGCGGGCCAATGTAGGAAATTTGTAAGGCATTCGTCTCGCCTTCCCTTGGAAAATTCCCAACGTTCAAAAGAAAAGTCGCGGCAAAGAACTTTGAAGAAATATCTTGCCAAGAATATGAAGCACTTACACGTCCAATCTGGCGCGCAGCCTCGTGACGAAATTGCACACGAGTTAAGTATTTCTATACGATAGGTATATATTACATAACAAGTACAACAGCACAAACAATATTCACGAAGTATAAACAGACTTTAATCATCATTCATACTGTTACCGTTAAACCTTTCCACCGGTGGACACGGGTCTTCGCTCACAATGAGAAGGGTTAAAGCCATAGTCAACCGCGCTGGAAATGGCTTGACAGACTTCAAAAAACTTACGCATCATTATGAAGAACTCGCGTGCAGGTCCAGGTTCGCTGATTGGACGACGCGCGAATCGGCGACGGCGTTGATCAAAATGTCATACGTAACAAATAAAAGCCCATTTACAAATATCCATCACGTATCGTTAGACGTCGGTGTGAGTCAGTTGCTGCTGCTAATTAAATTAAAATACGCGACGTGTGTCTTAGAGGTGATAAAGTGTAAAGTATGAGGTAAAGTGACTAATAAAATATAAATATAAAATATATATCGCATGAGTTTATCAATTGGCGTTACCTTTATACGTTCAACCGTTTTTGTTTACCAACGGCCGCGAGGCTGTATCAGAGTACTTATATAACGCTTTGTGTTTTCGATGAAAACAAGAGTCTGTTGAGATATGCTGATGTTATGCCGATGGGGCCATTATTCAGAGCTGGTTTCGAGTGTACATGTTTGAACAGTATAGATGCTTATTATGTGAAATCCATAGCTTATATTAACATTTAAAAGCTCACGAATAAACAGCTGCCAAAATTTTACGAGTGTAATTTCGAAATTCCAAGTCAGCTATCGTTAGTTCTGAAGTTGACTGCAAAATTCTTGAAGAATATATCTTATTGAGGTCAAATGTCTTTCATTTCGGTTAGTATGTGTTACAAGCACAACGCCTACCGACAGTATTTTGTTTGCTTACTACCTTTTCAGCTTTACAACTCTTTGCGGGTCTTGGTTTCCACAACCGACGTTATTTTATTAGCGACATTTACAATATGGAACCCAATACTTGGTAGTGCACACGCCACTAGCGTGATGTTGATATCACGTGCAGCACGACGCATTCGGAACACAGTTTACCATTGTGTGGTGTGTCTGTGTTTCTTTCTGATTACTCAGCAGTACATTGTTTGATTGAAACCGGAGTGGTCGCGTGCGACAGAGCTCACGACATTATATTGAGTTTGATACGTAAAACTCGTACTTAGAATCACAAGCATTTGTAGAGTTCAAAAAAGTTCTGCAGATTTTTCTACAACGGTGCCACCACGTGCATAACGATAGCTAAAGAGATATTCTAGCACTCAAAGATTACAACCATCTACAAATGCGACAGACAATTTCAAGCAGCCTAAGGCAGCATCGGTTTTTGTCATAACTGTTGTAGCAATGATGGCAGATCATCCAGCTCATCGATAACCATCAGGAGCAGTCTTGCTATAGTCTACCGAAACAGTAGTAGTGTTACTTGCCACACTTGCCACAGTTAAAATGTGCTAAATTTCACTATAATCAACCTACACGTCCGCATTTATCGAAAATGAGTTTGGACACAAATTAGAATAATGTATGTGAAAAGCCAATCTAATAATTATCGTCATCAGCCTGTCTCAGCCCACTGCTGAACATAGGTCACCGCGAAGGATTTCTCGCCCATAATCCCCGCGCTGAGCGTGAAGTACCTATATACAGCAGAGTACAAGTAATCGTGCTTATTACACGCTCTCTAGCGTGTCACGTACTCTACTGCGGCTGCGTATCTGATACGGTTTAACCTATTTTTTTTTCCTAATACGCATTCTATACATTTCAGCTTCACAACGGCGTAATGAAGTTCAAACCTCGGCGGCTACCACAATATTTATAAAGTTCTTTACCTTCTCTAGAATAAATATAACTTGATACTACTAGTAATGAAGAAAATATCGTCAAGAAACTTGCGCATCTTACAGCACTTTAGGGTGTGTGAAGTCAGCCACCCGCCATTGACTAGCGTGACAGATTGAGCTCGTAACAGTTCACATGCTGAGTAAAGACTCGTGTCGATTACTGTAAAGTACAAAGGCTGCGTAATGATCATATCAATAATAAAGAAACGAAGTGAATATATTGCATAAACCGGCCACATATCTACACGAGCAACGAGCCAGTCACGTAATGACGACAATGATGAAAAGGCAAATATTAGATAAATTATCTTAAAAGCTTTTAATATATCGATTCATTTGAACTAATCTGATAATGCCGGCAGTTTCAACATTGTGAATAGTGGAACAATCCCATAAAATATTATAGGGGTTGGGGGCGTATCTCTAGGTAACAGGCGCGATCTTTGATATAATGTAGTGGCAAAGTTTTTCATAAAATTTCTGTTCACAAACAGTCGTTTTGATCGACATATATTATTTAGTACAGAAAAATTCAACGGAATAACAAATAAGAAATACCTTTGCGTATTCAATAGACATTGTCTGAGATTCTACTAATCCCTGAGGAGAGTAGGCATAAGAACAAGACGGTAACAAAACCAATCTTAATGACGCGGTATTGATTTTGTCATTGCAATGAACAAAGAACACGTTGCAGCTACAAGAATTAACTACAAAAATATACAAGTAACACGTTGTTCGTAAAGGATACAAAAGAAATATTTTCTAATTACTAAACGTTCGCTTCTAAACAAACATTGTCAAAGTCAAAAAAATTCAATACACCTGATCATTAACTCTCGGTTCTTTTCTTCCCAGTGAGTGACCTGGCGGTTCATTCAAAGAATTGCCAACTACGAGAGCGGACACGGATCGAAGCGGGGGTGCGCGCGCACCCTCTCGCCCGCACTTGCGACATCGCTTCATACATGTAAAGAGACCAATCCATCGGTTTCTATTAATATCCCCTCTCATATATAACAAAAAAATATTCAGCGAAAAACATCAAGGACGACTCGCTCTGGGGTTTCGAGCACGTTTCGCATCAGTTGGGTTGGAAACGAAAATATACGTACATCCCCATTGTCATTATTCGTTATAAACTCAATTTCGATATTTTGAAGGGCGAGCCGCCTACGTGGCGTCTATTTTTGGTTTATTACTGAAGTTATGGCGTATATATACGCGTATCAGTTGTTATGTTATGATATCGAATTGTTGTTTACCTTGGATACAATAATATATACTGAACTAAACTATGTATAAGGCGGTATGTAATACAATTAATGATTAAATAAGTGTAGGTGAAGTTCTATTATAATTATACGATGAACATAGTCAGAAGAGATTAGCATATATGTATAAACAACAAGAATATCATTATTGTTGTTTATAAACAGATATATGAATACATGTACATATGTACTTTATATACCATGTGCAAAACACTCCTCTGTGAATTCACCAAGCATTTACAGACCAAGTGAAGTTATAGTATAATGAATACAGTAATATTAAACTTTATTGAAAATTACTTCTCGCCGAGAATCCTACACAACTTAGAACAATAAACTTCGGTTTAGTCAGAACACTCTTCGTTACTGAAAGACATAACAAATCTATTTACTTCTTGTTAGTATCATAATGTACAATTGAATTACTGGAAATTAATACCTAATAACACTAGGATTGGTATGTTCTTGTAAACAAAACCCCAAATAAATAATTAAAAAAACCTAATAAGCGAAAAAAAGAGAAAAATTTAACTTATAATTCCTATGTAGGTACGTCTATATGTACATACAAATGTCCAGCAAACACCATAAAGAAAAGATCTTTGTTAGAACTGATTCAAAATTCCAAAAGATTGAATCCTTTATCTATGTATTTCCAAGCAGCCAGTGAATCGAAATCTCGACTCGGACAAAGAATGTCACGAGAGATGTATTGCAACGGGTAAATATAAACACAAAGAGAATACGTCAATGGGCAAATAGCTTTTATGTAGTGAACAGAACTCCAATAGGTTTGCCAGAGACGCGGAAATTGTGGAAAATTTTTCATGTAGTTCGATATTTTGTCCCATTTATCCTGACGGAAACCATGTTGGCCCTATTTTGAATATTGCTTTTTTTGCTAAGAAATAACTTGCATTACCGACTAAAGTTGATGTATTATTAACGTGGCAAAGTAATATTGGAAAAATTTTGATTTTGAAATTGCCCGTTGTAGTTTGGAGTCTGGATATTTCAAGAGGCCCGAGGTGTGTGGAGAAAAATATCAACAGTCAATGTTAGGAAAGCATCTTATTTATGCATTCATTGTGCCCACGTATGGGTGTGGTAAATATATAATTTACAGTACTTCAGCACACACAATATTTCTTGTGATATTAATATAGCTATCGCCCTAATGGTGCCGTACTATAGGCATCCAGACTCGAGCAGAGTATTGAATTATTTGCATTATCTCCTAATCTATGCGTCCAAATAAAATCCTGTAAAGGACAAAGTTTATCTTCATAAAATTGTCTTTAAAATGAATAACTTTCATTCCTAAGAATTAAAACGTCTACTTAATAATAATGCTCAAAATGACCTGGATTTTAATAATTTTATTAGATCTACTAAAAGCAAATATGCATGATACTTACTTTTCTTCTGATTTAGAAACATAAATATTTAAGGCTAACTAAAAGTTGTAGTATAATGCGAAATAAGCATAATTAAAATAAGCCTAGTCTCCCTAATAAGTGTGGCTACCGTAAACAAAAAAATTTTTTCAAATTTGACCGGAAGTCTTAAAATCGGTGCTTTCAAACAAACAAGCTAACAAACAATACAAACTCAGGTAGGTATATTATATTAGCATACATAGAATTGTCCAAGGAAAAGAACGGGCTGAATTGACTGTTTTGTTAATTTTACATTCCATCAGATCTATTTTATATATTGTCACTGTTATTAATACGTTATGAAACGCTCACCCACGATTACATTAATCACCTAATGGAGGAAGTCTGGCAAGAAATAGAGCGAGGTTACTTAAGGAAAAACACGAATTACGCTGACGGAATGCGAGTCAATGTGTCAGGGGCGTAATGGGGTGTATTCTATCAAAGGATCGTTGGGGTCATCACAGTCACCGTGCCTTTAGAACCCCTCGCGACCTAACTCACCACCCCGAACCCCCTTGTTCTGATTCCAAGGCGACAATATCCGATTACCATCGATTATAGAATTTTAATTCTCGTTCTATTAAATTGAAAGGGATCATTGAATTCTAAACGAACAGTCAATCGGACGGAGAGTTTTGTATTATAAATTCATATGTAAGTGTGGATATGATATGAGTTAATGATGAAGCCACATCTGTATTACTGTGCGTATTTGGTTACAATTATGATGCGAAATTGATAATATAAATATGTCACTGAGTGTTTCTGCTGGCCGATTAAGATTCATATATGTATTTTTTCTTTCATTTATAAGCCCGGAATGTCGTAAAAGGTCAGCGCAGGCGTGATAGCATTTCGCGACATCGTACGGCGCCCGACTGTCTGCCGTCTATCCGCCAGAGAATGGTCCACAGCGCCAACTAGGTTAAGTATGGAAAAATCGTCTATGTTAAAATTTTCCTTTCGCATTTCGCGTAGCTCATAATAGGTCATTGGTCTTTTGATCGTCTACGGACGCTTGTAAAAGTATTCATATCTGGCATTGAATAAAATATAGATATTTTGCGTTTAGTAGTCGTACCGCTTATCATTGCCTTGATTATTTATGATTTATTAAATTACAGTATAAAGTAAATAACAATAATTTTTATTTGAACAGTTGCGCGCGCACACCCGCACACACACACATAAAGTCTGCACAATTTGTGTAAGTACCATAACGTCTTACAAATTGTTACGTGGAACTAATTTTTATACCTTTACTCCTCAGATATCTCTTCTACTGGAAACTGCGCCGAGAAACACATTTATAAATCTAATTTTGTACAGTCTTTAAACTGTATCAAAAATCGAAAAGAATTAGACATATTTCCGAAACTTGGAATGAAATATATGATACAATTAAAAATAACTATTTACATAATAGCGATTCTCTATTTCTCTTTTTTTCTATCTCTATTAGTATCTCTCAGAGTTAAAAATAGGAGCACATTCGATTCTCGATACAAGATGAAAGTGTAAGTAAAGGTTGATAGAATCAGACAAGACGAAAGGTCTGCGCTGACCTTTAGGTTAACATGTATAGCTTCGAAGCAATAAAGCTCTTTAAATGGCGTTCTACTAAGATTAGATATTTATTCGAAAGACTATAAATATAACTATTTATTTCCCATTCTAGTGCAAACACAACCGAGTTATTTTCGAGATCAACCTCTAAATAGTTATAGATTATGTACGTGGAATGGAAAATGGTAATTTTTTGGCCTCAAAGATGTATTGTGGTGACCAGATTACATGAACCTTGTCACATATCATGACCAATGCAATGGCAATTTCAAATGGCACGGAAATTCTTAATGAAATCGTTCATAAACTTGTTGTCCCGGGTTTGGATAACAAGAAACGCGAGGCACCTTACTACATATGTATATCTACTTGTTATGAGAGGTTAAAAATTTTTGAAAACAAAAGCTGAATAAAACAAGCACAGCATTTGTACATATAAAGAAATGTAAAAAAAAAAAATTAATATCTTAGTATCTGTTATTGTTCTCTAAGGCGTGTGAAATCTACCAACCCGTACTTGGCCAGCGTGGCAGACTATGGCCTTAACCTATAATCCCCGAAGAGGTAGGCAGAAGAATGTAGAGCATTCTATACTGAACATGTATTTATTTTTACAAGCAGTATAAAAAACATTTTTAGTTTGTATTCTTTCTCTATATTCCTATGTAATCTTTAAACCTAATCTATCCTACCTACCTATCTTTTACTAAACCTAATACTCTGCACTTAAAATGTCCACAAAATGTTAATAAATTAAATTGTATAACCCTCCATATTTCAAAAGAAATACTAAACTAAAAACACTGCACTTCAATACATATTCTGAATTTCGTATTCAAACCTTAATAAGCCCTCAGTATGCAAATATTGGAAATCAATAAATGCAAATCAACATAAACACACATTCACGTATAATACACACATTCCATTTCGAATATTATTGCAAGTATTGAAGTAATTATTAGACGTTTATTTATAATTCATTTCAATTATAAATACACGTTCATAACCGCGCACTAAGCTTAATTTATATTTATCGTACACGTGTTTAAGGGCTCGTAAACGCCGTGCGTCGCGTGGCATGGTAAAAATGAGAAAATAGTGGTAATAGAAGGGAGGGCGAGTGCGCTATAAATAGTCGAACCCCCGCGACGTGTGCTCTCCAGATATTCCAACTTCACAACGTTCTTTTAAATAAACACTATTTACAGCTTAATTTTAAATTGGTTTTATAACATTATTCACTTCCTTTCGCCCATACTCGTCGACTTGTTTAATTAGGGTTATGTTGACAATTAAAACTATATAAAAACATTATAATCATATACATACTTAATAAACTTTTCTTCTATTGGGGATATGATGATATACTTAACGTAACATCACGCCTGTTATCCCCGAAGAAGTAGGCAGAGGAGTGTAGAACACTTCCACATTTCACCAGTTACGTTTACGTTCCACTGATGATATACTTAATCGCTTGAAATAATTAAAAAATAGTTTAAGTGACATTCTGGATAAATACTAATTTAATTAATAATACAAGGGAAAACGGGGAGAACATTCATAGAGACAACACCTGAATTTAACCATCTCCATTGTATTCCATGGTGTTAAATCTCAGAGATGAAATCTGTGCTCTGTATCAGTACATATCAAATAGGGGGATAACAGCTCCTTGTATGCGTCAGAGGTCTTCACAGTGGAAGAAGAAAACCCACAGATGACGAGCGGTGGTAGGATAGTCCACAGAGATGGAATAAAAATTATGTTTTCCTGACATTTCAATCTAAACCTATTACTACTTTTTTACTATGCAATGAACTCAAGGATAGAACAGTACAAATTCCAAAAAACAGCAGATTATATAAACATATGTACCCAATTTGGGTATAATACAACATACTATACTGTTTATCAAGAACTAGGATACTTTTTATGCAAGTAAATCACACAACACGGACACATCAACAAAGACACAATATTCAACATGATTCTATTAAAGAACCGATATGAATAAGTATAGTGAACCTGAGCAGACAACCAATATCACTAAACTTAAAAATATCTTATCAAAATCATTATGAGTACTACAGAATGTGACTCAAGGGTCGATGAACTGAGAAGGTCTCTTAATCTTTTCAGTCTGCGGTCCCCTGGAAAATCAAACACAATGTCAAGGACCCCCTTAGTAAAAAAAATAATTAGGACTGTTTATTTAAGAAGTAAAAAAAAATTAAATTTAAGTAATTTATTAAAAATACTATACTAATGTGTACTACTATGACTGCCTCTTTGGTCGTGTTGGTTGTAAGTTCGACTGACAATCAGGAGGTCCTGGGTTCGATTCCCGGGTCGAGCACTATAGAATTTTTCTAATTCAGATTTTCTAGTAGTGTCTCG
>DWTO01001340.1:0-16537 GCA_018244755.1 Jemadia pseudognetus
ATACAATGAATACAAAAAAATATTAAGCTTAGTATTTTATTATGACGCGCTATTTAAAGGCACGCGCTGCCGGCCCACCGGCCGGTACCGCCGCAACCGCTATGTCCCTGCATTTTAAATCTGTAATATCTTTGAAAATATTCATTTAAATTACATGCTGTAAAGGGCCATATTGATCTATATTAAATGCACTATGTATTTAAGGTACTTAATTCGATAAGCATTAATGCTGTATAGCTTAAAATAGCTTCGTAAAGAAAAAAATATTTATCGTTAAAAGTAAAGGATAAAAAATGTTTATCGTGAGTTATCCTTCAGAGATAGAATATACCACCGCGGACTTTTTTGTAGAAACTTGGTTCAAAAGTTTTTTTATATTATTTATATTAATATTAATAATTTAAGTAGGTACCTACACGGAAATAGATATTTTCAATTGTGATTTTAACTTACAATGCTTTTGCAAATAACTTATTAATTTTTCTCAGAAATATTCATGAAAGTTTTCTTCCGTTCTAGCAAGTTAAAGTAATATTACAACCTTGATAAAGTTAGAGTAGCATGTCAGGCTGTGAACCTGGTACCACCGCTGTGGGATGCTAAAATCAAAATCACTAGACACTAGAACAGCTATAAAATATTTATTTTAAACCAAACTCACCGTACTCACGATGAAAATCAGTAATATTATTAATAAAGTTTTCATGATTAAGTAAACTATCAAAGCGTCTTTGACAAGTAACTCAGTTGGAGTTTAAAAGCGGATGAATTATTTATTTAATTTATAATAAATTAAGTCCATTGTCAATTTGCACGCTCAAATTAACATGGCTTGTAACATGTAAGTACATTTTTTATGCATCACTCTAAATTATTAATAGCTGTTTGTTTTGTATACGATCTTGGAATATATTAATAATTGTTCCTACAATGCAAAAAAATTATTACAATTAAATACATATCTACTATTATTTTTAAAGATGTCAGTAAAGTTACAAACTGCGACATTGAACGTGGGTTATTTCAATAATTTATCGAACCACGGTAGTGTAAAATGAGTTAGGTATATTTTAAACTTTAAATTACTTTTACAATGCGCTAGGGACAGAATTTCGTGCTAGTAATCCAACCATTAGATACTAGATACCTAATGTTTCGAGGTATTTTGAAGCATTTTTATATTATTTAAAGTTGTAGGTAGTTAGATGTACCTATAGGTAGGTAAGTTAAAGCAGCATTTAATAAAGAAATGATTTATTACATAAATATTTACATTCAAGTATTGTACATGGATGGATATTACCAAAAGCGAAACACTAGGCAAAGGTAGTACCTACTTAAATGTACAAAAACAAAGAATAAAAGAAAGGAAGTATCTGAAATCAGAGAACAAAATTTAAGATTAAGAGAATTATATAGAAATATTAAATAACTTGGCAATACTGGCCATTAAAATCCTTATAAATATTATTTATATACAAGCCTTTTTAAAATGACCACGAATTACGTAAAACGTAAAAAAATGGCTCGTATACAATGGATGAAACTTAAAAGGATTGAAAAATTTTATTACATTCTACAATAACAAAAACGTATTTCAGATAATAATATTTTTTTTTACTTGAATTAATTTAACTTAGGTCTTTAAATATGGCTCAAAGTCCTTGTACATGGCAAAAGTCGTCGTTTTCAATGTATCTACCTCGAAATAAAACAAATTCCTTAATTGTAGTGCTACGATTTATCACATTTAACTTCATAATCTACAAGCCTTATTACCTCATTTGTATATTCAAAGTGAATGCAACATTTTCAGATGTCTTTATCATGATGTAAATTTTCATAGTTTAAAATGTTAAACTGTCACTAAATATTATGAAACAGTATTAAGCTTTAGTGTCGCTAGTACAAGTATAATCCTATTTTGGTGGGATGAAGACTCACGAGTACATTTTTATTTTTAAATCCTCAAAAACAATCTAACCCGGCTTACGTTTACCTATCCCTTCAAGTGTAGTGTTTCAGGCCTGTGGTTCACTTAAGTTATAGTATTATCCAAAGTATATGATCAGTAAGGTCCAGAACCATTCTGGTCGTATCCCTGGTATCCACCTTGTCCACCGCTCTGGTAACCTTGTCCGCTGCCTTGGTAGCCGCCTTGCCCGCCGTTTTGGTAACCTCCCTGACCACCTCTACCATAGCCTCCACCCAAACCGATGTCTTCATAAGAAATTTTTGGCTTGTACCCGCCTTGATCGGCTTCGTATTCCACAGTCTGGAGCGAGCAAAACAGAGGAATACAATAAAAATAATAAAGCGATAGAAAAAATAAGGGAAATGTCATTATTTTTTAGAATGAACCTGTTTCCTGCCATCTGGCAACAGCACATAGTAAAGCCCTTCAGCCCTGTCACCCTGCCTTGCTTCCCGGTGTCCGAAGTCATTGCCAGATGCGTCGTCCTTCACCATGTACTCGAAACTGTAGTTAGCTGGTTCCTAAAATACATTTGATAAGTAAAGATACATTGTATTGCCATATAGGTACATACGGATCGTTGTGTATTACCACATATTGTATGGTTGAAAGTGAGAGTTGCCACTTTCTGCTTTTTTCAAATGAGGGAGAAAGATTTTTATCATGATGTTTATTGCTATTGGGTTGAAGTTTCTAGAATGTCGTCATAAATTATAAACGTGCCAATCAAACGAGCTTTGTTACGTGTCACCGGTCTGTAGAACAACTGATGTAGGTAAACTCTCGTATGTACTACCGTACAATAATTTGTTAACGTGGAAATGTTCACATATCTATATTTTTATACATTGACGAACGTCATGTTTTGAAAATTACCCCATTGCTGCCATCATCGTAGCCACCGTCTCCTCTTCTGCCGCCGCCGCCGCCGGGAGGCAGGTACTGCCTGCTTTGAGCACCATTACCTGTTATAATAATAATATAGGCACTAGAATATAAGAAAGTCGCATCAAATTGAGTTTTACTCAAAGTTTTTGGCTTAAATAATGAATGACTTATAGCCGGTCACTAGCATAATCGTCGTTTAAGTCATCAATTAAATGTTTTTCTACTTACCGGAGATAACAAAAAGCTACACGTTACGAATGGTATTATTCTAAAACTAAAATAATTCAACATGTCTGACAAATGTGACATTTCATGAACTGAATTAGACTTAGCTCGCGTCTAACGCAATTTAGCGTCTTGGGACGTGCCACATTCGGTAAACTCATCCAGAACAGCTAATAAACTATATAGGTACCTATATAGATTTCGAAACATGTTTATAATTACTCTGGATGGAATTCAAATCCGCAATCCCCAGGTCAAATAGATTTGCAAACCATTTGATCAAAATGCCAGTCATAACATTATATTAACTCCGAGCCGACATTTACTTATTAACTTTAGTAGTTTCTTTCGCTAAAATTTAGCTTATGAGATTGAAAGTGAGAACGGGACCAACATAACAATATCAAAAGTGATTTTGAATGTCTCGTTGCAACAGTTGTCGTGACAGTGCAACTGAGCTACAAAATTGTAGTTGTAGTTATAAGTGGGCTTCAAAACGATTCTTTCACGAAAAAAATTACCGCCAGCTCTAAATCCAGGTGCTCCGTATTGTTGGGAGGGGCCGCTGTATTGCTGTGAAGGTCCAGCCGGTGTACCGTATTGGCTTCCAGGCGCCTGGAGCCCTGTCTGACCGAAACCTCCTGCTCCGAAACCTTGACCACGGCCTAGTCCGGGGGCACCGTACTGCTGCGATGGGGCTCCATATTGTCTGGATGGTGACCCAAACTGTTGGGACCCGAATTGCTGAGAAGACCCGAATTGTTGTGAAGACCCAAATTGAGAAGGTGCTCCGTATTGAGAAGATGGTCGTCGCGAGTTGGAAGGTGCGCCATATGTTGAGGACGGGCGTCCACTGGAAAGTGAGATTTTACTTGGTAAAAATGTAGGTTGTTACAGTTTATAAAGATAGTCTAAAGACTAAGCCTCGGGGCGCGACTTCTCACGAAAGCTTGACAAAGTCTGTAAAACCCAATACATTGGTGGAATAGTGAAGAACGAGAAATGACTAACTGCCCAAAGTTATTTTTTAGGTCTTTATAATGTGACAGCTAACAAAAATAATCTTTCAACTTTCTAAATAATTTCACTAATTAGGTTTTGATTATAGTGAACACACGTACTTATATACTCCTAACTTACTACTGAATTACCTCATAATACCCTACCTTATTTTTACTTATTTAATATTCATTTAGCTATCGTGCCCCGCTGTATATTTGTTTGAACGAACGTATGGACATCGTGCTCTAGGTCCAGCGCTGAGTGAGGCCATTTTCGTTTTTGTATTTTTCAATTAAATTGTATATTGTTTTTATGTTTAGCGTTTTATGTGTGTTTGTTGCGTGCATAAATTAAACGTTTTCTATTTTCTCCTATATTTCAAGGAAATACAATATAATATTATATATTGTACACCAACGGAAATTTAAAAAGTATACATTTAAGGTTTACATATACAATAGGCGGTGTCATCGCTAACAACCGATCTCTACCAGTCAACCTTTGGGTAGGAGTTCAGAACAGAAATCAGATACGCAAGAGAAATCAGAGATGAAATACTTAAAAAGGAAAATCACCCGAACACAGCACTGGTCTGCCTTTGACCTCCAAATCCTGGCGCACCATAACTTGGCGAGGGAGGACCGAAACTACCGCTGGAGCCGCGACTAGGAGGTAGGTAACTGTGACGAAAAACGTTACACCAACGTTAACTTCAGCACAGTAATGACGTATTCATGTATATGCGAATAAAATTGAAATATGAAATTTATTCGTAAAATCAGGCCTGTAATCTCTGAAGAGGTAGGCAGGGGAACGTAGTACGTACATTCCTATTGCCATACGCCGGGCACTGAGTTTACTTATTTAGTCACTTCGTAGCTAATTTGTATGAGCCTATCTTGATTATAAAGAGACTAATCAATGTCTAACTCTTCAGAGAACACTGAGTAAGTGTGCTCGACGCGTGCCCCAACATATTTCACTACATAGTAGTGTGCATAAATGGGTGGTGCGGTCCATCCCGCGGGACCGTGGCTGAGCGCTAACCTTTCATACTATAACAAATAACAAGACAGCGAGGTTAATCAAAGTATAGATATTACAGTAGGTACCTGTTAACTGGAGGCTCTGCGATGCACGCCACCACTAGTAATGCACTTACTATGACAATCTGAAACAAATACGAACAACATTTAAATACATTTTTGACTCCGGTTTAGAAGCATACTTCAATTTTAAAATATCAATATAGCATTTTACGGAGGAAATTAATAAATTTATATGAAAATCATAAGGAGAACCAGTGTATGCGAATTTTGAAAATAGTTGGAGATACGTTTCAAATAGCAAATGTGTATAAGGAAGTGTGCCAACGTATCAGCGACTGAACGACCGCACGAGCCGACGGGACCACGCGCGCTCGCTGTGGCGCGCGTGGTCTACACATTTGTAACTCCCGCTGGATACTACGAGTAGGTGATTGTAATTGTTACCCATTTTAGGATGTCGAGAGCTGGCAACTTGTTACTAACACTTTTGCTGATAATTTTATTTATAATACAAGCTTAGTAAGTGCAACCTTTGTGTCCTACCGTTCGTATCGGCACTCCTTGCAAATGTAGGTAGGCGTTTGTCAATATTTTATATAATTATCAGATACCGCAAAATCTGTGATTCAGAAATATTCCAATGACTGCGAAAGTACCTTTGAGATTTAACAACTTGGTAACAAACGTATTCGGTTTTTTAAGAACATTGCTGTTGGTCTGTGGGCCCTTCATAAATATACTGCTGGGTAATATAGAACAATTGTATTTCAAATGACAAACTAAAATTAGAATTAGAGAAGTTGGAGATAATAAGGTAAGAGATAATTTTACGGCTGTGGCATCCATTCTCATTTAAGGAAAGCTTTAAGGAGCGTACACTACACCGTCCTTATTGCACGAACCTTATGAACAATAAGAGACCAGTGTATTGAAAACAGTTTAGATATATGTAAGTGACATAATATGTATGTATGTATAAGCACTTACCTTCATTTTCGTAACTATTCGCTCGAATCGTCTTTTCTTTCTAAATCTGTAAATATCCATGTAAATAATTAGTAAACGAGGCTTGTTTATTCGTTTTCTAGTTGCAATGATATACATAACTGTCGTGTAATAGATAACGTCGACTAGAAACAGCGACGTAGCGTGGCTTACTTCGCAGCTTACTCTGGATGTTTATAAACGCACCCAATAATTATTTCGTCGTGGTTGTACACATTTTTCGCTTGGAAACGCTCTCTGAAGGTATATAAACGCACCTTAATATTACATAACATCTTGTTTTTCAGATTTTTAATCGCTTTTAATTTTAATCGATTTACATTAATTGATTTAATACTAATGACATTTACATTAAAATTAACAAAATAAATGTAACATATGGTCTGGGACCGCGATTATATAAAAGCGAGATTAGCTATATAATAATAAAACAAATTCTACCTACATTTATTTTGGTAGATGTGTTTATATTTTCAGATACCGCAGTATACACAGAATGTGGTATTCGAATCAGAGGCTGTATCTGACTGCTGATGGACATGAGATGAGGCGTCTTATATACCGGCTCCGTCATTAGCCTGGGTGCATCTTCTCAGTCGTGAGTGAATGTTGCTCCACATACACTTTTATCGATCTAATAATTGTAAGGACTCGGATTGATTAATTTGTTCCTAGGTTATGTTTTGAGAACATCATAGAATTTATGCAATCATGGAGTGATTTCATTGCTCTAAATGAATAGAGATGTCTTAGGAGAGTTCTTGGTATTTAACCGTAACATAATGATAATTCCATGTTTTAAATTGAAAGATCGAAATGTTATATACAAATTAGAAGCTAATTGACAGGAAAATCGGTACTAAATTATTTTAACGAATTTGAAAATTAATTCTTGAGTTGTGTGGTCGGTTTTCTCTTTGGGAAGACCGCCTTACGATTGTTAATTGCGGCAGTTTCTTAAAGAACCAGTGTTTACTATACGCATTTCAATTGAAAGATGAAACAAGCATCACGAGAAAAAGTCTTTTTAAAGCGTAGTTCTTAACTTAGCACTCGATTCTCTCACCCTACCCTGTATGTGACCTGGCGTGATGCTATAATAATACCAATATCTAGCTCTCATGGGTTGCAATATATGTACGTATATAAGTATTTGTTTATGATATTATACATACATGTCAGACGTAGGCTACAAGTTTTACACTCTCTGTTTTTTATGTTCACTGGTTTCTTGCGAGGTTTTATGCTTCTTGGCAGGCTCTATGGTCGGAAAAAAATTTGTGTCTACAAGTTTTGGTGTACTTACTGTTCCGCCGAGCTGCCCGACACCCGAGTATATATCATTTACCTTCGTGACGCAGACGTGCTCCAGTTCTCGCCGCGACACGTCACGAACCCGTGATGTACGGCTCTCCACGTGCCCGCGGACGGAGGCACGATCGCAGATCGCAGATATTGGAAATTAATTTCAGAAACCCAATATATTAAACTAAACCAACAATCGCCAGAAGCATTGAGGCTACAGAGAACAAGGGAGAACCATTATGTGAGGATGTTTTGTTTATCTCTTTGCACGTATTATTATAGTGCCTCGCTAGACTCCTTGCGGGGTAGATAGAGCACATGCAATGACAAACAGCTGTCCTTACAGACCTGCCGCGTTTCTTCTACGTTCATCAATTTCTTCGTACACTCGCGGCGGTTTCGTACACTCCTGACGCATCCGTCAAACGAGTTTCTGATCTATTTGGTCAAGACAGGTGAGCCTTGGCCACTTGCGGCACCCGCGTCCATCAATATTTATTTACTCTTTATTTCCTTATTCTGTACTAGTCCACCCAGGGTGATGACAACATTCACATTGCATATTTGTTTTGTCATTCTTTCGTTTTTTGAAGTGACACTTCAAAATACGACCAAATACAGGAAAAATTTCAAACTGGACAAGTACATGAACAATCTGAACATGAACCCGTAAAACTTCAAGTTCAAATTTTATTGCAATTTTCTTTGCCATTTGTCCATTGCCATTCGTTTTTCCACTTGTCCGTTGCGATTCGTTTTTCCACTTGTCTGTTGCGATTCGTTTTTCCACTTGTCCGTTGACATTCCTTTTTCCACTTGTCGCATGAAGTTTTACTTTTAGTATGTGTGCCAGTACACATTTTATTTGCACATGATGTACAAAATTGTGTTATGTTTCTGTCAATGTCAGTTAACCAATGGTTTATTAAACGTTTCGTTTCTTGTTCTGCTGACATAAAAAATATCATATTTGGGTATCGCTATCGTAAAACAATTCATTAATCAATACAATGACAAGGAGATGCAAGTATTTTATAATATCAAACCTTTCCATAAATAATTGCGAGTAATTAAACACTACTCAGTGTTGTATCCAACGCTGGCTATTTGAATAACTGTAACAAGTTCATGTTATCCGCGATAAGTATCACATAGGAGTCAAAATATTTTTTATGATATGGAGTACAAAGGAATATTAACAAGAAGAGTACCGACTTTTTCGTGGTTGTCATCTCTTAATCCGCGGCGAACTATGCCCCACGGGGAGGAGTTCGGATCCTAGGGTTCGCTTTAACCCGGGCACTCTCAGGGGTCAACCGCCCCGATTTGTTGGCCCCGCTTTTGACAGTCAGTATCGACTCTTTTCTTACTCTTACCTGAATGAAAAAGTGTACCAGCATACCGCTGGTCATGTGCTGGTGAACAGATTTCACAGAATAGAATAGTATTTATTTGCACTTTATTCACACGATTAGTCGAACATTATAAAGAACTGTTAGACGTTAAGATTTACTCGTAATGAATTTTTATCATTGTCATAATATATATTGTTAAAAATGCACATACCTACCTATGTATTGCCAGAGGTGTGTGACAGGCGGACAACACCAGACTCGTTACTAAGTGACTGAATAAACCAGTAAAGCAGTGGTCGGCAAGTAGTTTTAGGCGGGGTCCCGGATACTGTGAGAAAATGTTACGAGGTCTAGAAAAAACAACTGAAAATAATTAATTGTAGTAATTATAGAGGAATATAGTCACAATTTTTTGAATCACGAATACTGAAAACGTTAATGCGGAAACCGTGAATAAGGAGTCTTCACTGTTACCTTACCTGTTGTTCACCTTACCTACTACCATACGTATTAATTTATACTTTATTTATTTATTTATAGTTAGCTAGAACGGACGCCAAGTCCAATTACACTAACTCAGACACATAACAAATCAAAGCAAAAAATACACAAGATTAAACTAAAAAAACATCATAAAAATAGTTATAGCATATATACCTGTCTCAAATAAATCCGAGACGATTAAAATTTAAATAAACAAATACAGAATAAAATAAATCCAATCAATAATAATTATGATAAAACAACAATGGGGTCAGTTTAATAACTGACCCCATTGTTGTTTTATGTCTATTGTCTAATGTGCTTAGTAATCTAAGCACATTAGAACTAAGAATTGGTTAAGAATACTTGTTATACAATACATAACAATACTTGTCAGTCGAAGGTTTGACGTTTCGCGGTCCGCCTGTTGCTGACCGTCGCACTCCACTTTCATTGCTCAGAAACTAGCCTGTATTTCTAATGCCGTTTAATGTTCCATTATTATTGCAACAAACACCAGGACTAGTCTCGAGGGTTACAGGCACACACTGGCCGACCTCCTCGGGGATTACAGGCGTGATGTTACGCGCATAGACGAAAATATTTATGAAAAGTGGCACTCATAAGTGGAGGTATAGACCTCCACTTACCTAGATATAGATCTAGATGAATTGAGATAAGCAGATGACGTGTGCGATTATATTTTATTGTGATTTGTTTCTTTAATTTCTCAGTTAAGTGTGTCGAGATATACAAAATGTATATAAGAAGATTCTTTGAATATATTGAATCGCACCAAGTGGATGTAGTCTGAATTTGCACGCCAACCCGACTATTATTTCCTTAAAAAGACAAGTTACCTTATTTCCATTTTGTTCGCTTCATTATCATACATTTGTAACATGCGGTGGCGTTTATAGAGATGTCTATTTAGTCGCTTTGCATGTATCACATGCACTGTGCAAATAATATTCGATTCTGTGTATAATTTCAGTGACATGAAGCCAGTTCTTGCCGATTTAAGCAATGCAAAACAAATAAGACATTGATCATATGAGTAGCTTAGTACCCGTACAATATTTCATCTTATTTCACTTTTTCAGTGGTTCAAGTAATCAAGTTTTCTGCCTAGATTTCAGTACCATTCCAAGTTATAATCTAATTCTATTTTAAATTTCGTGAAGTCAAAAAGCAAATGACGGATATCCATACGCGACAGACATGGACCCATACACATAGACACAAGACAAACAGCAAGTCAACCGATAATTCATTAATACATGTTCACGATTCTCTAAGAGAGCTCTCAATTGTTTCAATACATAAACATTTTGACTTTGGATACCTCCCAAGCACTTTGAGATTATGTATTGCGAAGTGAGCTCGGAGGGTAGTGTAACAAGGGCAGCCAGCACAAATAGAAGTGCCCAATAATTAGATATTGCAGTCTCCAATAAAGTAAGACAAGTTTCCGCCTCGGCCACGGTGCTCCAGACCGTAGCCGGCAGCCCTGTAACGTGTCGAAAATGTCGAAATATTCAATAAGTGGATAATTGAAAGATCACTGGCCATATACGATGAAGCCTTGATCTGCTTCCAGCCTCTCGTTAAGTGAAATGTTATGATTATTTGATGAGCCCATGATTTATCCCAAATTAGTATGTGTGCTGAGACACGCCAGCAGGCATGCTTAGCATTTAAGTGTTTGTAGGAGCCTCTGTCCAGGGCACGACTGCAGGAGTTAAGCGTTGCAGAACTTTCCGCTGACCGGAAACGGTAACACTCTTATTTTCAAGAGTTAACACGGTAACACTCTTATTTTCAAGTCCCTGCCCAGAAAAAAACATACTTAAATTCCGCTCTATAAAAAACTCACTGTATATAATTTTCGCGCAAACATACCTAATTTTTTTTTATGATGCAGAAGCGTTATATACATCAAGGCGTGAACACACCGCAGCGCACGTTGTACACGGGCATGCGGCGCACGGATTCATATGTTTGACAACGTGGGTCAAAGTTACCACTGTAACACACGCTATGCACAAATATTAAATCACCGCCCACTTCCCCGCCCGTCCCACTCACCACAGGGCCGCGCTTCCCCGCCCGTCCCACACGTCACGCTTCCGTGCACCGCGTGTACAGCGTGCTTAGCGTTAAGCTACGTACGCGCATATTCAAGTACGCTACGTGCGTTCAAATCATGTGTAGCGTGTCCGTGGGTTACACACAGAATCAGATATATTTTCCAAAGCAAAACTTGACGCACGTGCGTAGTCTCTCTGTGCGCCGCGGTGGGTACCTTCAACTCAATGAAATTCAAATATCATTTATTCAAAATTGGTTCTTTAGAACACCTTTTGTACGTCAAAATGATATTACCACCGCAACAGACACATCACTCACCAAAGATTAGCCACCGCAGGTCTACATACTCTGCATACCGAACCTCAATCATTACTGCTTTGTTGGACCTCAGGTCGATAATTTTTAATATAGCTTTATTTATATATAAGCTGCGTCGTTGGTGTAGTGGCTGCAAGTGGGGCAGATGAGCGAAGAGACCCGGATTCCTTTATTAGTCCAGATATTATTGCTTTTTGTAACTGGAAACTGCTACTAATAGGTCGGATTTCAGATTTGTGCCCAGTATGCGACGCATGGACCAGGGATCCATGGAACGTTTCACATAACAGATGAACCGTGGGAGTACTAAATCCCTCTGTCTACTCCTTCAGGGTCATACAGGCGTGATGTTATGTTCTGTGTATATTATTTATTTCATTTCATGTGGCAGCTAGTTTCAATCTTGTACGGAAGCATATACTTATGTTCATGTTACTTTGTATCCTTAAATTATGAATGACAAAATTATGAAAAGTTTTTTTCATTATTTACATTTATTGTAAGTTTTCAGTCATTTTATGCGAAAATATGTTTTTTTTCCTATATACGTACATATAACATACTTGGTAAGCTATTTTACTATACGGCCGGGTTATAAAAAGAATGTGGAACACAAAATGCGACTGTCCTACCTCTCACGTATCGCGGACACATCAGTGAGATTAATCCCAACACACAGCCGCGCGACGGTCTCGTCCCGACTCGTGCGCGGCTGCGCGCCAAGCCGCAGCGACTGTGGACGCGGCGACGCGGCGACTGTGGACGCGGCGACGCGGCGACGCGGCGCGACGGCACCAGACACGAGATGCGATAAGCGGGGGTGACTTAGCCATTGTTTAGTTAACGCGGTTAATTTTACGAAGGTTTGAAGATTGTGAGTACTTTCACTGATGGTGAGGCGAAAATGAGGTATTTTTGTCCTGGATTACAGACAATGAGATTCTGCTATTAGTTAAAAAAATATATTCTTGTGTGTAAGAATGAAGTAAAGACAACGCGGATTATATTTCACATGCTATCTCTGGCTGACGCCCCTGACCGACATAATATTTTAAATTGTACTGAGCGTGTTGATCGCGGATCTTCCGTCCGCCTCGCGTCGGACGAGTCGATGTAAGTGTAGCGGTAATATACATAATTACGCAAGGACTCTCGGAGGATCGATAATTTTGAGAGCTTTAATTATTAATAGTTTGTTGGCCTACTTTTCATTCGATAATCTTTACATATTACATTTTGTTCCACTAGTTATACCCCTTGGCGATGCTTGCCTGATATTGTTTTAACCATATGAATGGAAGTTATATCTTTCGTTGCATTGTCTTTTATGTATTATTATGTACAACCGTACGTAATATACATAAAACGTTATCAACAACCCTTCACGTGCGCCTTCCGACGCTGAACAGGAATACCCATTTAGGGACATGATCCACGTGTTATAATTTAGTAAGCATTAGTTATTCGTTTCCAAGGATCGTTTATCATATATTCAGCAAGTGTAATATTAAGTTGTCTCCAATCCAGTTACAAGAGGTCGAAGCGACGAAAACAATTAAGTACAAGGGTTGTAATCACTTGATGACAACTACTAACTAGGTAGGTAGGTAGGCATGCCTACGAGTACATATCGCATATCATGAGATAGGTTGATAAATTGATATTAAATCAAAGTGTATATGTGAGGAAATGCTATTTCCTTTGATTGATTACACTGAAGAAACATACATATGATTCGACGATATAGAAGTAAATTAGTATTTTGTAACGCCTATGTCGCTGTGGGCATGAACGTTAAATACATAGCCCAGGTTTACTGGATTAGCTGCATCGAGTGAAGATTATAATTGATCCTGTTCTTTCCCGACCTACACGACGGACCAGATGCTACCTACCGTTATGAACATAAGTAGACAGCGTCGTAACACTCGTAACACTAGTAACACTCGTAACGCCGTTTAGCTGATAACGCTCAGAGCTCGAGCGAGTCATGTATCTATCCTTTGTTGCTGTTTGTTGGAAGGAGGGTCGAAGGGTCGGAAGAGGGGAAGTGTCGTACCTACTGCTTCAACCACCGCGCATTGTGGCAAAACAATTGTACATTTTAATAATAATGCCGAGATACGTGTTCCTAGTTCATCAAGGGATTAGAACGATTTTACTCGTTTTAAGCGAAAGCAAAGACAGTTTTGTCTTTGTAAAGTGATATGATATCAAATATTGTACTGTTTATTATTTGCTTTCTAATACTAGTATATACATTGTTGAACGGAAATGATTACGGATAAATATTCAACGTTACATAACATCACGCCTGTAATCCCCGAAGAGGTAGTCAGAGGAGTGTAGTACACTCCCACGTTTCACCAGTTACGCTTACGTCTCACTATGGAATAGATGGTGAGCATATTGCCATGCACCGGGCATATATATGTATATCCAGACTACGAGCCGTTACTACAAAATCTAAATTACAAAAATCTAAAAGCGCCCGACCCGGAATTCGAACTCAGGACCTCCCGAGCGATAGTCGCCCTTGGTTGCAAGACCAACACGACCAACGAGGTGGTCGGACAACTACAATGGATTACACAGCACAATTACAGAACAGACAAATATTATTATTCATTGATTTAATGAGTGTTAGTAAGCGTCGACCCTACCGGCCTCGCAGCCACTGTACTTCTGTAAATGACTCGTAAGTAACCTTAGTTACGCAATATTGGAAGTTGCACGAGTTAAATTAAAATTGAAAGTATGTTTATTTAATTGCAGATAATAGTCAGTATAGTCGTGCGTGGTGCCCGCGGTTTGTTTCGCGGCCTTGCGCCGCTTCGGTCGCGTCTCGATCATGGATTAATATCGATGTTACGATTGTAACCAGCCGTCAAAACAGCGCTACATTTCGAGCCCGGTGAAATAGCTAGTGATGCGTACAAATAACAATCGAGATGTCGGTAAACGGTTTTCTAATTTCATTCTAAAAAATATCTATTATATGTATGTATAATTTTAGGTCTAATCTATGTGTAACATTTTTGAGGAATTTGCGTGTATTTCAATATAAATACGCAACTGGTGAAACGTGGGAGTGTTCGAAACCCCTCTGCCTACCTCTTCGGGGATGAGTGGCGTGATTACATTTTACTGTCTCGTTGGTCGTGTTGGTTACATGCATGACTGCCAATCTGGAGGTCCTGGGTTCAAATCACGGGTCGGGCGCTACTGGATTTTTGTAATGTAGATTTTGTAGTAGTCGCTCGGAGTCTGCATATGTGCCCGATGCATGGCGATAGGCTCACACTACCTATTCTATAGCGGGACGTAAACGTAACTGGTGAATCGTGGGACTGTAATACTTTCCTCTGCTTACCTCTTCGGGGATTACAGACGTGAAGTTACGTTATGTTACATTTTGAGTGTAATATTGGCAAGCGTAGTACAGTGTTGTATATTTTAAATACACAATCATAAATGAATTACTGAATAGTACAAGTATAAAGTAAGTGATAACTTTTAGTGAATGTAGTTTTGTGCTTAAATGAATAAACAAAAATCCATTCCTTAAACTTCAAATGACAACACGTGCATATACCCCTTGTCTATTTTATACAGGCCTCTGAGCGCTATTTTATTAACTTAAGATAAAAGTGCGAAAAACTACAAAATCCCATGGAGTTATTAATGGTTTCTTATATGGTTCTAGGAACTATTCTACATAAATATGAAGAATTAATAGGGACTGTAATTCCTTTGAAAGTTGTTATGTTTAACTCAAAATACAGAATTATACGTTAATTACATGGTAAAATTAAATATTTTGAGCATTATCGTTACCGATAAAAACAAACGACAACACTACGACACAAATCACTCAGTGTCCGAGCCACGCGGCAATAACTACAGTGATTGTTTGTCTCTCGGTCGCACGCGAGCGGCAGCCGCGCTGTGCCACAGCCACAGCTATGCACGGGGACACAAAAATATTAATATAATAAACAACATCGTTAGTCGTATGGGTTGCATATGCGACTGACCATCGGAATGCCCCGGGTTCGAATCCCGGTCGGGGATTATTGGATTTTTCTAATTTATATTTTCTAGTAGCGGCTCACAGTCCGGAAATGTGCCTGGTGTATGGGAATGGGCTCACCACCTATTCCACACTGGGACATAAACGTAACCGGTGAAACGTGGTAGCATATTGCACTCCTCAGGCTACCTCTTCGCGGATGACAGCCGGACGCACGCTGAGGCGCGGTCGCCTCTGCGGCGCTCTCGATCACGTATCACACCGCGCTGTAAACCAACACAGCGTGCGCCTAACACTCATGAGTGGGGCAGGCGGGGCCCACTGACTGCCAAATATATCCACCCTTTCAAATTAAATAGATTCTTATATAAAAATATATTTAATAGCGGTACAAATATTTCATTGTTTTTCATACGTTGCATAAGCGATCTCGTAGAGGACTACAGCATACGTGAGCATACATTCCGTTACCTACGCTTACGGCACGTATTTAACTTGAATAAACAGATTATTTTCTTATTATTACGTTAAGAATATTGATTAACGGACAATTTGAAAATGCCCTCTCAAAACTTGTGGCATGCACCACACCAATATAGACGATTATAATGTTCTCCGGGACGACTTCCCCACGAGCTAGTGTTTCGCCAGTCATGACGCTGCTCTAGCAAGCGGCGGTAATTAGCATCAATGCAGTTTTTTTTTTTTTTTTTTTGATTTTGATGTGGTTGGCGAACTTAAAATAAACATGGTGTGATTTTTTTTTTGAATTCGATTGGAATTAGATATGATTCCTTTTTTAGTATTT
>DWTO01001341.1:0-16535 GCA_018244755.1 Jemadia pseudognetus
AGTTTATTTTTATTTCTTAAGTTTAGTTGATGGAGATCACTATTCCTCTTAAATTTACTGACATTTTTGTGAATGTACATCAGGTTATCATAGATATATTGAGAGTGTAGTGTATGAACTTCAAATATGTACTGATATTTGAATAATCAACCGATTTTAACTAGTTATCTTAGGTTTCCCAATTTTGTTTTATGTCCTGGTCTATAAATTAAACTTTCAATAAATGGCGAATTATTTTTATAATCTTAAATAAAAGTAGTTTTTGTCATTTATAATGTTTATTATTAATAATGATAACAATAATAAGCACTAATAAAATATCTTTTATTATATGAAACGAAAATAATAAAACAAATCTGCTTTTAATTATAATTTGATAACAACATTTCTGTTACATAAATGCTATGCAATAATAATACCTATTCCAAATGCAGTAATGAAATCTGATATTCTAATCTGTTTAATCTAACCTCATGGATTATAATTAAATTGCGATGATTATCAAATTCAATTAAGAAATATAATTTGATACAATATTATGAAATACGCGATAATAAGAATATTTCCCATCATAAAATCGCAAATATATATTATATGGTTGTAACTCATTAAACTTATTACTAAGAACGTCTTCATTCGTATCTCAAAAAGGTGGTTATAAGTGAAGAAATTAAATGTTAGTTAACGTGATTCCTTAGGTATGTGCTTTAGTGATTGTCGAAGTCTGCATAGACATATGGCGATTACTTTCATTTGACAAATTTCAGAAACGCACATACTTAATAACATTTTACTGACGACCTATGTGGGTGAATTATAAGACCGAAGTATTAAATTAACGGATGAAAAAAACTAAATAAAATTTAATTTGTTGTAGCTATCACGCTAATATCATCAAGTTGAGGACATGGATACAAGATCAGCCTCAGACGGCACTGGAACGCGCCATCTGGTGGACGGAGTACGTACTGCGGCACGGCGAAGCGCGACATCTGCGTTCACCTGCAGCTGGCATCACCTGGGCAGAGTACTTAGAACTAGATGTAGTTATCACGGTATTAACAGTTATTGTCCTATCACTAGTAACACTGGTTGTGTTAATAATGTTGGCAATGAAGACATTTTCAAAAATTTTGCTTGATGTAAAAGTTAAAGTGAAATGAAAAACATAATACTTTATACAATATTTTCAGTGGTTGTATCGGTTAGTATTATTATAACCTATATATATATATAAATATCAAATTTTCTTTTAAAATGTGAGGTCGGAGTTTGATATATAGCTTTATTCTTAAACGCTATAACTGTTGCTATTAAATTATGATTAATTTGTATAAAAAGAGGCACGCGCTAGGATCTGTACTTAAAACCCACGAAGTAAACGCCCGTGTTAAGAGAGATTACACAGTGAGTCTTTTGCCATACACCGGACACATTTTCAAACTCTGAGCCACTATTAGAAAATCTAAGTTAGAAAAAGCCAGTAAGACCTGAGTCGGGGTATAAACCCACAACCCATAGACGATAGTCGCTCAAGTAACACGACCAACGAAGCAGCAAGTTTATCATAAATGTATTTAATTATATCAGCAAATGTGTATAGCCATTTTATTAAATTTAGAGCTCACCTCTACGTACATGTTTGTTATCAGAATAACTACATATAAACAACGAGTATTTACCTAATAATAAAATTATTGTATCTTTGGAGTAATGAATAGACTTCACGTTCAAATATTGATCTTTGATTTTTAATACCTTCGTTATTAGTTTTAAAGATATTGAACGTTGTAAGACTAACAGCACTGAAAGTCTGTGTTGGTATAATCGAAATAATCTTCTTAATTAGTTTCTATATCTCTTAAAATATTTCTCATTTATATTTTTTGAGCTCATGTTGCTAAAGACAGGCGTGTTTTGGAGTGAACATCGCAAATCAGCAGATTTACTCAATGGTCACCTCCAGACTATTGAACCGATGACCTTAAACTTGATAAAAAAAACCGTAGCGACGAATTTTAGGAGTCACTTTGGGTGCAACTGATTTTTTTGATTTTTTTTAGTATGCATATCTACTATCTCGTCAAATGAAAAGCATAGGTGGTTTACTATGTTTGCGTTGTAGGAAACTATTCACATTTTTTAAAAAGCCCTAGCTTGCAATTTTCGGGAAACAGGCGCTGACACAGTGGGTATGGTAGTAATGTTAGGTAACATATTTGGATATTTAGGGTAGGGTAGTTGGATATTTAGGGTAGGGTAGTTGATATTTGGGGTAGGAGTTCATCTTGAGAATTCATTAACAGACCGAGGGAGATTAAGACACACCTACTCGTACCTTGACCGAATAAGTTATGTTGACTTAGGTGGACTCACAACAATTCGAAACTGGGAATTTTGTATAAATTAATGAAAGTAGAAGAAGCATGTCAGGTCATGTAAGATTAGGAATATTTAGTATTCCGTGCTTTCTGCCTGCCTACCACGTAAGATACTTCGTGAGATGTGATATATTACTATAATAAATGCCAAATTGACAGGGTCCTTAGATACTAGCACCACCTCCATATTATTATTAAATAAAACAACAGTTGCAGACGTTGATATATTTCATTATATGTTATTCATCATAGGGTCACGTTGTTAATATTTGTATCATTGCAATCGAAGTACGTGTTTTATTCGTAGCTTGGTGCATTGGTAGTCAATCCAGGTCCTCAAGGCGGATATTTTGGCGTATACTCCAGGGTAGTTAGGTCGTGCACATCCAAGTCCCCAAGACACTACTCCAGCCAGTTTTCCGTTGTGGACTAGGGGACCGCCGCTGTCACCCTGTAAGTTACGAATTGTATTAAATAAAAGATAAAATGACACTTTCGCTTAATGACTTCATTATGAAACTGGCGCTAATTTTTCATCACAAAAATAACTTGTATGTCATGTTGCTAACCAGACAGAAAGTTGATAAATAATGGAAGTCATTAAGCCTTGTTCCAGGATCAGTCAGTTCTGCGATTGCTGATCGGGGGGTACCCTATCCTAGCCTATCCTAGTCTACTGCCGGAAACAGGCCTCCCTTTATGAATGGTCGGGCACTTTCGTAAGAGATTTTTGCCAACAACAGAAAAACTATAGTAGACATTTTTATCGAGTTATAAATTACTAATCGATTACCTGACAAGCGTCCTTTCCACCTTCGGGTATACCAGCGCAAAGCATGTTCTGTGTAATGCGGTACAGCGGCAAGTAAGCACGCTCGCAAATAGCCGAGCTCACTTTAGGGATCAATACCATTTGCAGGGTCGACGGGTAACCACCACCTTCCTTTGAGGATAAGAGAATTAAATTTAAATTAGTAGAAAAAATGAAGTTTCCTGGAGGATAAAAGATTTCAGTTCAAAAATAACGAATTAGATTGGCTAAAAAATACTAATGAAAGAACTGAATTAAAATAAAAATATATATCCAAATTTGAACGAACGTAACATCATCTCTAATCCCGGAAGAGATTGGGAAAGTAATGTACTTGGTACACTCCCACTTTACCACCAGTTACATTTACGTTCCACTATGGAATATGCGGTGAGTCTACTTCCATACACCGGGCACATATGTCCAGTCTCCGAGCTACTACTAGAAAATTCAAATTAGAAAAATCCAACACAAAAAGACTGAATTTAAAACCAAAACCTTTCGATCTATACTTGCGCTTGCAACCAACACCACCAAAGATTCAGTAAAAATTAAAATTGTTAAAATAATTAAGTAGTACTGTACAAAATTATTTCCTTAAATCATTTCATGCTCTGTAAGTTACAAATTACATCGACTTACCTTAATATTTCCCCATCCAGTAACCATAGTTGCTTCGCCGTCTGAAATCTCTTCATCCTGGCTGTACATGTTGATTGGGGCAACGCGTTCGTTAAATTTTAGAGGCTTTTTCAACCATAAGATAGCAATGTCGCTATCCATTTTGTTGTAGTTGAAACCCGGATGCCAGACGAGATCTCCAACTGGGTACAGCTCCCCACCATTTTGGCTGGACGATGAACCAACGCGGACTTGGTATTCGGGTGCTGATGTCCTGCAGATTTAAATTACGTTATTATTTATTAATAAATCTGATAATTATTGCATTAGCAATGGTATAAAAATAAAATGGGTGACAACAAATACACATGATAATAAGTTATTTAAAATCTAATTATCTCTTAATAGTATCTTAATCTATAATTAATATCTTCACAAAGAAGGATAATTTAAGCGATCCGGAGTAACAGTTCAGAGAAGCCGAATGACGGATGGCGTAAATATTAATTTTAAGTGTGACAGTAATTAAAAATCGGTATTTTGGTCTAACCCTCCGCTAGTATCTTACTGTGTATCCACTTTAAGATCAACAATAATAAACAACACAATAAGAACGAGCTAAGAACATAAGCGCAGAGTTTATTTTTTCTTCTTACAACGGTTAATAGGGCGGCATTGTTTAAGAAAAGATAAATCTGCGTAAGCATTTCATTTTAAAATAATGTCCTAGAAAATGTACGTAACTAATGTTCACGGCACAAATTGCGAAAATAGATCAAGAAAAATTGGGAAAATATAATTATTCACACAAAGCACCTTCTCTAAATACTTTGTTTATTTTTTTTAAATTTACACTTTGTAAACAGCTTTAGTTTTTGCTCGTTGTTTTTGTTGAAAAAATTTTTGATTACTCAATTTTTAGTAGTAATTCATGTTTGCTCCACAAACCACATTGAAAGTTATAACATTACTCAGATCCACAATTTGACGATTCTTAACGAATATAGAAAAGGAGAGTTTTTCTATGAAGTAAATTATATGGTGCCGGTGGGCACGCAAACGTAGGGTGAAACGTGGGAGTGTATTACACCTTTTGCCTACTCGTACATCTTCGGAAAGATTCAGGTGTGACATTACTATTTTTAATTATAACTCACCCAAGAACGCAATGGGCTGCAGTGACTACCAGATCATTAGCAATTATGGTTCCTCCACAAGAATGTCTTCCTCTACTGACGATCGACACTTGGTATGGAGCTTTCGTGATGTCAATGTCCTCACCGCCCACGATTCTGATATCAGAAGCGGTCTTAGAGACAGGCGTTGAGACTGAAAATTATTACGCTCTAATTATATTATGCGGAAACTTCGTTTTACAAAGCTGCTGTGAATTTTTTACCGACTTCAAAAAGGAGGAGGTATTCAATTCGTCTGTATGTTTTTTTTAATGTACCTACTATTTATTTTAATAGCACCTCAATTCTATGCTGACTTGCATATTTTTATTCAGCCATTAAGAGTTAAAGCAAAAAAAATTGTATATTATGATTCTGGGTTATGGATTATAATTACGATGTACCAATATTTTCAAAATTCATGAAAGGTTTTGTTACGAATTTAGTAAAGTTTTAAAAAGGTTTATTCGAAAAAATATTATATTTATTTATATATGTATGTAGTTAAAAAGTGAAACAATAAGACAACATAGTATATATAAAAATTGGTCTCTTCGTTCTGTATGCTTTTCATTTATTTCGCTAACAATATCTTTTCAAGTTATTGCAGAACTTATGTATGTACATACAAAATTTATTTTGCAGAATGTTTTCTTATTCTATGTATGTTATTGACAAATAAATAAGTAAGAATTAATAAAAACTCCTCGGTTCCCACAGCGTAAGATATAAACGTCAAACTTCTATTGTCATTAAGCACTTTAAAACTATTAATGAAAATCCACAAAATAATTATTCTCCCAATAATATATTTTCTATTACAGACAAACACTTGGATGTCAAATATTAACTTACCCGCCATTCCCATGAGTGTAACCCATAACGTCAGTGTGAACATTTTGTTTCTATCAACTAATAGTACTAGCCATAGTACCCATTGACGAATCTACATTTATACCTGAGAGTTACAAAAGATTTATTATTAGGTCAATACAATTATCTAGTTGATAATACTAGGCCTTCACACCAATTTGTACTAGTGACAGATAAGAGAAAGATTTTAGATAACTCAATGTTTATAACTTTAACTGTTGTGATTCGAGTACTTGATAAATGTTTAATGACACGTGAGTATTTTGTTGATATAAATAAACGATTGATAAAGAGTTTCTTTACTTGTTTAATACAGGATACGACGTAACGATAAAAGTAGTCAGACAAATTTGAGATTAAACAAACAATGCTTGATAGAAACTCAAAGCACTGAACTTTAATAGATAGGTACTAAGACTATGTATATAAAAAATTAATAGAATTTGTGATGTACACATATAAATAAGATTCAGGTCTCTATGGTTTGGAAATTAATGCTTTTCTTAAACGTTAATTGTTATCAACACGTTACAAGAACTCAAACATTATTTTTGTTTGACTGTTCGTTTGTTTTTCCAGACCACTCTCAGAAATTACTAAATCGACTTTGATGAAGATAGTTGAAAGATTTTTCAGAGAGTAATTGATTTTATTAGCAATGTTGTTGACACACGGCCAACTGATTCCGAATTAGGCAGAGACTATATTACTACTGATTTTTCATTCCACTGTTGCATACGAGTCTCCTTACAGAACGAGAGGCTGAGGGTCATAGTTTGCCACGCTGGTCAAGTGGGAGTTACCCGGCAGACTTCACACGCCCTGGTTAACAAAATGTTGAATTAAATATCTACATACATGCGTACATGCAAAGTTTAACACAAGAAGCATAACAAACTCTCTTATTCCAACAGTAATATTTGTCCTAATTGGGAGTCAAGCCAGAACATTTTGGTTCAGCAGTCACTTAGTAACAATGAACTCAAAATATCAATCAAGTAAAGCAAATCGATTAAAGTTAAGATCGAAAAGAGAGACCATCAAACATCCCAGGAAACTTTTGTCATTCCATAGATTTATGAAGCAAAGTAGCGAGAAAAGAATAGCACGAGATAAATATGTGAAAAGTGATAAAATCTTATAAGTACAGCAACATTTTGTTGTCGATTAATCTGTGGATGAAGAAATCATTGCTATTTAAACTTCGTATAAAACGATCTGCGAGGGAAATACGAATAAAGAGCACGCGTAAACTTTAGTACAGCGAATTTGCATTTTAATTAAATATACGCGTGTAAATAAACACACCGAGAAGACTAAAATGCCAACGAAAACGCCCAAAGATTTATTATTGTGTACCTACTGAAGGTAGTTTTGTCAAATTACATTAAAATTTGAATTACGTCATTTTAATATTGCGGCTCTCCACAACTCGTGTTCAAGGTTTTAACCGCTGACAGAGCCAACCACAACCACACATCACAAACTGAAAGTTTTGTTTCATAAATACGTACGTTATACGTAACATCACGCCTGTAATCCCCGAAGAAGTAGGCAGAGGAGTGCCGTACACAGCCACGTTTCAACAGTTGCGTTTACCACTATGGAATAGTTGGTGAGCCTATTTCTAGACTCCGAGCCACTACTAGACAATCTAAGTTAGAAAAATCCAGTAGTGCTCGACCCGGGATTTGAACCCAGGACCTCCCGATCGGCAGTCACACTTGCAACCACCACAACCACCGAGGCACTCAATTTCATAATTCACTTTCATTTTTGAATTTTCGATTACTCTGTTCATAATTTGTTGTTGATATACCTACACGTGTTTTGTTTTGTAAACAAACATTAATGTATTTCATCTTCATTATCATAAATCTTTTTATCGTTCCGCTACACGCTACACGGATGCTCTCACACAAACAAGGTATAGTCTGCCACATTATAAAAAGTTGACATTGATAGTTGAACTGATAATAAATAATTACACTTATGAATACATGTAAGTATGTATAACATAAGAATAGATTTGATTTTTACATTATTATAATCCTTTAAACCGGATACCGCTCAAAACTCAGACGGGCTCTCGACATGACACGCTAAGGTAATCGTAATTTAACAATCACAGACATACCGAAGCGGATTAGGAGATTCCTTGTGTTACGAAATAGTAATTTCGTCGCATTTATCGTTTGAATTGTATTTGATAAGACATTAATTAATCATGTCAAGGTATATGACAATTATTGTACTGAATTTACGCAATATGAATGGAGTTCAGTTTACATATTATTATGTATATACTCACGTGACTCCATGCTTTGACTCATTCAGTCGAGAATATTGTCGTGGCTCTAGCACGAATATATGAATTATGTACCCCATATTGGTACGAGTTTATTAGTTTCTTTTACGCAATATGAATGGAGTTCAGTTTAAATATTATTATGTATATACTCACTTGACTCCATGCTTTGACTCATTCAGTCGAGAATATTGTCGTGGCTCTAGCACGAATACCGTATATGAATAATTATGTAACCCATATTGGTACGAATATATAAAGATTGTCTTGTATAAGTAATATAAGATCACTAGTATCTAACACTTAATGCCATGTCATTGATGTAGTGTAAGTAATTACAGTAACATCGTTGCAGACTTAATAATCTGGTCTCTAAGTTGATCAGTGTTTGTGTCCATGTACTTGATAATTAATGTTGTTTATTTCAAATTAAAGTCTAGGAGTAAAGCCTTAGTCACTTAGTGTAATTTCCAACTGTCATCGTTTTATTACTCGGTTGCATTTCACAGAGTAGCCAAGCCCGGTAACCTATTTAAAGAATCGTTCCGCATTTTCTCTTTTGTTCTTCAAATCAGCCGGAAACGCTCCCCGTTGGTTTTAATGACCAATCTCGGATATTACACTGGCATCTGACGCCTTTGTTTCAAAGATCTGCCGTTAGTTCGCTTTCTTTACATTAACAGCGATCAATAAGCTTTTAATTCAATTCTTTGTATTAATATCTACGTAAAGACAATTACAGTAATGATATTAATTATGCAGTAAATCTAAATAACATTTTTGTTCTATTTAATAATGCTTGATAATTCATATAAAATTTGTGTAAAGATAAATCTTGTAAACTTCTACTTCATAATGTTGTTTTTTTAATTTTTAACAAAGTAGTTAAGTATAGTGACCTACTTAAAGAGTTATTCCGCATTAACGCTTTAGTTCTTTTGATCAGCGTGAAATGTTTGAAAAGGAAAATGGATAATCTCCTAGATTACAAAGGGTCTCCTGGTACAATCCCTACAATCTCCAGGAACTCTGAGTTCAATTGTTACTGTTGATCTGATGTTCTTTTCTCGCTCACCATTTGATTGTAGATTAAGAATGAAATCTTCCATAATACCATAAATCCCTGAAATTTAACATTGTTAGTATGTATATTAAACGTACGTTACATCAGTCTGCAATTCCCGAAGAGGAAGGCAGAGGAATGTAGTACACTCCCACGTTTCACCAGTTACGTTTACGCCCCACTATAGAATAAGTGGTAAACCTATGGCCATACACCGGATATATTTCCAGACTCCGTAATTATAAGCTAGATGCAATCTAAATAAAGCATATTTGTCTCGAAGAATACATGGTTCTTGTATATCATCGCTGTCACCCTATCTCATGCTATTGCTGGATATAGGCTTCTCCAAAGGATTTTTTACCCATAGAGCCTATGCTGGGCATATGAATTGGCAATCGCACAACACGTTTTCGTGCACCGTCTACTCTGCTGCCCGTCCAAAATCTGAGTCGTAGTTAAGTAGACTGATCAGCTATTCGCTAGAGACTCGTCTGTTATATAAACAAATTAACCCGGATAAAGTCAACTTAGGCTCCTAGGCCGGTGATTGGAACTCTTTACATCTCAGGAAATGCGGATCGACAAAAACGTCAGCAAACAGTTCCATTCCTTAGCAGTTCGCAGCAGAAACAATTTCGCGAAACGCTTCATCCTGTTCAAAGAAGTGTTTACGAAGTGTGGTTAGTAGTATACGGTACGATGGTGAAACGGAGCTAGGGTAATCAAATTGTGGAGCTCATGAACGCACTGTCCAAAATATATCTGATGGAAATCTGCTAGACGATTCGGCATCAGTAGTTAAGGCCATATAGTTTGAACTCTATGAGTTGTTAGTTGAAAAAACTCGCTTGGCACGTTTTATCATATGCAACCGATAAATCTAATTCTTTATGCTATTCAATTTTTTTTGCTATGGTAATTGAACGCAATTAAAAAAAATATGCTATTCAATTTTTTTTGCTATGGTAATTGAACGCAATTTAAAAAAATATGCTTGTAAACTTATCGACATTGCAAAAAGTATACGAAAAAAAAACTATTTAATCCTTCAAAATTATAAAAGTGAAGTACACACCTACAAACAAAGTTGCGTTCATATACTTAAGTTAATTATAGTCGCTTGTTTGTGTTTAATATAGTCCATATACAGATATGGTACAATGTGAAATAAAGTTTACTTAGGGCATGCCGTCCTGAAGTAACGATAACCTCAATTATAAAATTGAACTTGACAACTGATGGCCTCGGTACATTTAATTACGGCCATGATCATGTAGAAAATTTCACACCTAAGCTCGATTAAAACTGTTATTATTTTAATGATTTACCTATAATAATTTAAATATTATAACCATTTAGCTTTAATATACGCTTGTAAGATTAAATATTACTCGCGGTAAAGGTGAAGAGGTCTCTTTCTGAGAAGAGACCTTTTACCGAAAATCGAACGATAATAGCCCAAATGATGGTGTCGATTTACCATAATTTTGAAATAAATAATTCAGTTCAATCTTATTGTCACTACAATATGCACCTAAATATTTATAATAATAGTGAAACTTTTATTACAATAGAAAAAAAAATAAATGCTTGTAATGCTACTACAATAAATGTTATAATTATAATGACCGACAATAAATATGTCGTGAAAGTCATATAACGTTTCAATTATATTAAGAGGCGTTCGTAATGAAATCGCGTTAAGCTTTCATACATATTGAAACATTTTATTCGAATGCCCTCCATTCTTGTAAAATATATTTTATTTATTTCAACGACATTCGCCTCAAAGGCACGATTTTTATTGATGGAATCTCGAATGGTGGGTTCAAATTAATTATCCGGCGTTGAATAATTTTTACGCTCTCTGAGATTGTGAAAAATCTTGAAGATCTATTCATTTGCGACGCAACAGGTTATATTTTATTTTCTCTTTGCTAAGTATATTTAGGGATTTATAATAAAAATTAAACATAAATAAATAAATTTATAATATGATGCGCAAATATTGTGTATTTGCGTAACGCTCCAATACCTTATATTTAACTATTTGTTCTACTAAAATACTATATAATATGCCAAATTTAATAGATAATGGGTTCATATCCCGGGTCGGGCAATATGGGATTTTTCTAAATTAGGTTTTCTAGTAGTGGCTAGGAGTCTGGTTATGTACCCGGTGTACGGCAATATACTCACTACCTATTCCGTAGCGGGACTTCAACGTAACTGGTGAAACATTAGAGGATATTACATTAATCTGCCTACTACTACTACTACTACTTTTGACCTGGGATTTGAACCCAGGACCTCCCATACAGCAGTCGCGCTTGCAACCAACATGACCAACGAGGCTGTCATAGGTACAATTAATAACGTGATACAAGATTTCAAGTCAAAAACCTAAGAACAAACTCGCTATCCACCGTAATAATAGTCTTGTTACGTTAAAAGATGACCATGGATGTCGATCCATTGAAATGACCTGAATACCACATGTGGTATTAATGCCACGTATGTTTCTCACGTTTTTGTTAGGTAAGGTTATGTTGATCAAATATTTTCTGAAGGTCTATCTGATAATTGTTTGATAAAACAAAACCCGTCTACCAAGGCAAAGGACAAAAGTTATCTTATTCAAACAAAGTATATAACTGGTATACACCGGTATACGAATCATGATTTGTTAGTATAGGATACAAAAGTCGAGCGATATCAACGGAATAATATAATAGAATTGTCCTGTGTTCATTGTACAATATTTTATGTTAAAATGTAAACGTAACATCACGCCTGTAATCCTCAAAGAGGTAAGCAGAAGAGTTTTTGACACTGCCAGGTTTTATTAGTTATATTTTAAAACTCTTTTCATATAACCCAAATTTATATATCGGTTATTAATTAACGTGTTTGCTAAAAATTCCCTTTGGGATTCTAGTAACATTAGCAATAAATACAAAGTAATAAGGATTTTTTTTCCTTGTTAATTTGTACAATTCCAAATACCTTTGTCGTAACTGTACTAAAATGTAATTTTTAATTAGTGTACTTGAACCCGGCGCTGACAGATCGCAGTATGGCGTGGCCTGCCTAGGCACATCTACAAGTCTTGGCCATCTACGCTGCAGCGTAGACGTTGCGAGAAACTATCCTCTATGATACCCATCCCATATGCCCAGCGTGGGGTCATGAGCTTAAACTCTGAAGGGAGGTCTATGTCCAGCAGTGGGCTGCGATAGGCTGATGATGACGATGATTTGTTCGAACGCACTACACACTTTTGACACAGAGTTAAGTGTACAAAAATTTTGTAAAATATTCCAACCGGACATCTGTTTTCCAACAGTAAAACACAACTCAATTTTTATCAGACCTTATTATCCTTCTACTGTTAGACAAGGGGTCAACGTTAACGCCAAAGCCAGCCTTAGAGAATATTTCCTTTCGCAGTACAACAAATCAATACCAATTAAGACTATCTTGCCACCGCAAGTAATTTTGTATTGTATTAAGTTATTAATTGTAACAAACCCTCAGATGCAAGTGATTATTCTTAGAAGCGACAGTTCGCCACAATCCATGCTTTTTGTCGCCACAAATAACGGACATTTAACAGAGGTGGACAGTAATCTCGATTTATTGAACACGCCGCCATTGGCTTGCACCGTTTTGTTACGGATTAGTGCGGCGACTTGCTAATTTATCGCATGCCCACTTAGTGCGGAACAATGGGTATGGAGATATACAAATCGAATCTATAATAATCGCAGATATATGTAGCATTATTGAAGCATCAGATCCTGATTTCCGCATAGCGTGTAACAAACGGTTCGAGTAAGATTAGGGTATCGTATGCTTGGAGTAAGGGAATTGAGTTAATATGTATTATGTCATAATATATATTGGGACTAAAGGCAATCTGATTCTAAATTAAGCATCAAGAGATCAAGAGATCAAGAGAGACAAGTCTTATAGTAACTTGACGGCTGATAAATTACGTATATACGTATAACTATATACCTATATAGATTTTTAGACACCCAGGCATAGAACAAATACTTGTGTTCATCACATAAATATTTATTCTGGGTGGGAATCGAACCCACAACCCCTACGCAACAGTCAGGCTTACTAAACACAGCGCTAACGGGCCAATTAATTGAATTAGCTAGCGTGCAATCAATGAACATCTTTATTATAATATCTATTTTTCCCCATTTGCATAAACTGGAATTAATCAAGACAAGAATGAACAGGCATTTTCTAGGCAAACGTGACTAACCTAGATTGCATCTCGGTTTCCATCAAGTGAGACAGTCTATTGTCGATCAAACGCGAGTCTATTGTCGAATAATGATTTTTAAAAAAACGCTAAATTTAATAGTGACAATGGACATTTTAACCCTGTTAAGAACTAAGAGAAAAACCTGTTAAGACCGGGACAAAGTATCCTAAATTTTTATACATACATATGTACCTATGTACTACAGGTACAGTGCTATACATATAACTACAGTAGGTAAATAATATATTACGACGACGATAAGATAAGGTTTTGGAATGAGAGAGACCGCTCTCGATTAGATGTCCAATTGTATGTATTGATGATAATGAATATCTAATTAAATGTAAAAATTTAGTAGTGCCCGAACCGGGAATTGATCTCAGGACCTCCCAATCGGCAGTGGCACTTGCAACTAACACGACCGACGAGGCAGTATATTTTGGAAAGGAACTACATTTTGTTTTATCTCTATTCTGAAAATTCTAGTGAATGAGATAATTACGGAAACAATTATCCTAATATCCACAATATAAAATTATACGGTCATCGTTGCCTTAAAGACGGTTTTAGAAAAGGAACAAAGACAAGGGAAATTTATTGCAAACACAACTGCAGAAAAAACCTCCTTTAATATATTATGTGAGTAGTAAATGTAACAAATAAAGAACAATAGAATTTACAAAAAAAATATTACTCTACAGAAAAAATACAGCAATAACAATGAAATCTACTACGCTTTTTGCATTACCTGTTATGGTGTACAATGAACAATAAAAAATATAAAAATACATTAAAAGGAAATGTTCAAACCCAAGACAACTACGTGTTCTTCCTTAATAACTCAAGTAGACATCTTAATAACCTGTAACATTCATTTTGTATACAGTTGGGTGAACGAACATTTTTATAAAAAAGCTTAAAGCCGAAAGCTATTCCACTGTTTATTTTATTTGTGTTTGATTAAACGACAGTCATAGTTTATTCGGTTCAATGGATTCTGACAATGAGTAACTGGAATTGTGGAATTAATTTAGTGTTAACAGTTTTGGTGTGTTTTATTAGGAATTGGAATTTTATTTTATTTCCACGAATGGATTGTATTTTATGCTATAATTTCTCGCTTATTCTTACATTTAATATTTAACATACAACTAATATTAATTATTATTTACATCTCGCATCTGGATTTTATTGCTTGAAGTACGCTTTTGTTTGTGGGTGGGTGGATTAACAGCAGTGTTTTCCTGTTAACTATGTGTAAATAAGGTAAAATGCATAAATAATCTCATATAATTTTTCAGTGTTAATTGTAACCTGTTTCTTGTTAAAATATAAACATAACATAACGCTCATAATCCCCGAATAGGTAAGCATAGGAGTGTAGTTCACTCTTACGATTAAACAGTTTCGCCTGTTGTCATACACCGGTCACAATTCCAGACTCCGACCGACTACTACGGCTATTTCAACTAGAAATTCTAAGTTGTAAAAATTCAACAGTGCCCAATCCGGGAACCGAATCCAGTCTCACGAGCAACAACCCAGTTTTTCATTTTTTTTTCATCACTCGCCTAACGAGACAATCTATAACATTTATCATGTACATATAAGTCACATGTCTCAGTTAATTAAATTAGTACACAACATTGATGTTTGTTGATAATTGTTGTTACATTAATCCTCCCTAACATAGGACCACCCTCATCCAGGACCGGCATCCTATCTGTGGTCGATTGCAAACGTGTCAGTAACCGGATTAGCACAAACCTCTCGAGTGTTTGTGCATACAGATCAGATCTGTTGAAACCAAGAGATATTCTGAGCACTCCTAGTGTACTACAGTATAGATTCCATGGTCAGTTGCAACAGATTTTTGCAACAAATTTAAATATATTAGCTACCAATTTATATAAAAAAATCGATAAACTGAATGCCGTCACCAAATCTACAAAACTAAGCGATATCTTGATAGAAAAGTTTAGTGGAAATGAGTATAGAAAACAAACGAATGTCGAATTGTTGACATTGGAGGATTATGATGTGCTCTTCAACCACAACTGACATAATTATTACTATCGGGTGATCTCAATTCACATGCGTCTCATGAAAAGTACGGACAGCAGAATATAATTTCAATAAAGTTAACAATGAAGCCCGCGCCTTTGATTAAACATATCCATTTCAAACGGGAAAATGTATTTGTTCAGACACCCCAAATAGGCCCAACAAAAAGCCTCGCTAGAGATATCTAAATGAGAATCATTATTCCTGATCCAACCTTCTATACGGACGGCAACAATAAATGGAGGTACAAATCAAATTACCGTAACAAAAACAGGCAATTTACCGTTCATCCAATATTAACAATAGTCAACAGGAGAACCGAAAACTATGGGGGAGCTTCGCATAATATAAATATGGAATTTTCTGGAAACACGAAAGGAAAAGGTTAGGGAATTGGTGGAGATCTTATCTCGAGTACTTTAACATTACATAAAATTTCACCTTAAAAGATAATAAGGTCGGAAACAAGGGGAAGGTTACGTCCGGAATATAGTCAATGATAGAAAAAAAGGTCCAATAAAGATATTCTTATTGTCAAATTTCAAATTAGTTGAATCTTCTTTCAGTATTCTACCTTTAATTATTGATTGTCTTGGTAATGTAAACTTTTTCACGACTGATATGAGCACATGTGAAGCGATTGTAAAGATTAAAATTAGCATTAAATTTACTTTGTAAATTTCTCCTTGTCAATTTCGTGTTAAGGCACATTCAACGAACTCGCAAAAAGTCACGTGACAAAGTTTCAGTACAATTAGAGCCTGATTACAATGGAACCGTGCAATTAAAAATCTAATATATTCGTCAGCAGATTGTACAAGATTAAAATTATGAATGTGATGTAATCAAAATGAATCAGCATTCATTTTAATGTTAATCCAGGACGTAAAGAGTCATCAACATCATTATCAAGATTAAACCAGGACCATTCGATCACCAGACAAATTCTCT
>DWTO01001342.1:0-16532 GCA_018244755.1 Jemadia pseudognetus
CTGGTGAAACGTGGGAGTGGTTCTGCATTCCTCTGCCTACCTCTTCGGGGATTACAGGCGTGAAGTTACTTTTTTTACTTTTTTTTTATTTCCTAACCTTTTAACTTGCAGACTGACGTTTTAAGAAACGAAACTACCTGGAATAAAACCACTTCTTTTAAACTGGCGATGAATAATTTGTTCACTTATTAGAATACCTAATTAGTGTGATACAGGTAACAGATAAGACTATAGGTAATGTAGATCAAGTATCAAAAACAGAAGGTAGAAGTCTTCAAAATCTCTGCATACTCCGTGAGGGACTTGGCATGAAGAAATGTATGTATGTACTTAATAAATATACGAAAATTAATTGTAATATGTCCTCACTAGTCTCGCGTGACAACGCAATATCAAAACGAATTTCATATGTACACAGCTATCTACTTGTAATGTTCATTCTTTATAATAATACAACGCTAACTGTACGAAAACGTGAACATTCACTCAAATACTAATTTATAACCTTGTCTTCGAGCACATTAAACATTACTTACGATTTCATATGAAATCCATGTACATAGGTATTCAGGTATTAAAAATGGTTAAATAAGTAGAACTTAAATCCAAAAATAAAATAAGTAAAGCGAAACAAATGTACGATATGATTAATTTAATAACACACGTCCAGTCCATTCTTTTCCTCGTTTCCGACAAATGAGACGATTTGTGTGATAGTGGTCATTGAGGAAATTACGACAGTTGTTTGATATTTTTTTGTTATGCTGACAGATTGATGGACTACGATAGCTTCTAATGATAATTGGTGAGTATTATTTTAAGGCTGCACACAGGGAAACTTCGGTTGTACTAGCCACTATGGATATACATAGTAATTGAGTGCTTGTCGTAGCTATTATATTGTAGACACAATTTTTATGCTCAAAGGTCGCAATGTCTAATCATCAACGTCATATGTATGTATATTTCAATCTGTTGCTGGAAATAGCCTCAATCCGCGTGCCCAGCGATGGGATTATTATTCGTAAAACAATTTCCGTAACAGTTATTTACGAAATTACGAGTAGTTCATGGATTTGGGTATAAGTGTCCATGCATAGATCTTAGTAGCCCAAATGTTGACTCGCATATCATTGTAAGATCGTCTTTAACTATAGTACTATTTAAATTCGGTTTGTTAAGGCTAAGGTTTGATTTAAACTTAATATTACTTGTCACTTCAATAAAGTTAGAACAAAATGTATAGTCAATTGAAGTAGAAAAATGACTGCTTAAATTATACCGATTTCCGTGTCTTGTATAATTAATTAGGTAAAAGAACACCTGGCATCTGTCCTTTTCTTGTCAACTGTACAATAATGTGTACGTCTCATTCTAGCGCCTTTGGTTTCCGGCGTCCTTAATTATGCCCTTAAAGGCCTCGTATGTTAATTGCCTTATTAGCGGACGGAATCTTTGCTGGGTATCGCTAAGGTAATCATTGCCGTAGACATCCTTTGTCGGTTACAAGATTAGTGTATTATTTAATTTTACACTTGTTTTTTATATTGTAAAGGTATCAAATATATATATATTTGACTAGCTTGTTGGTGTAGTGGTAAAGTGGTAAGCGACGCCAGTCATTGAGTCAAGGATTAGAGGTTTGATTTTTATCGATGATTGGTTCTGTGAGAATTTAGAATTATGATGGCTTTTTAATAAAAAAAAATATTGTTCAAATAATATTGTAGCGCATGCTTGTTTTGCACTGTCAAAAATCCTAGAGAAAAACGACATGGAATTTATTTTAAAACACCAAAATTTTTGTCGAATATTAAAATATCACAGCGCGAAGTCATGAAACCTACATCGTTAAGCTGTGCACTTCAGACCGAAAGATTCATACATAAATACTGTCGGGGTTGTTTCATTGGAGGCGAATAACGAAAACTTAAATATTAATGGATTTCACTCTACATTGTAAATATGTATATTGATATTACGATCTAATTTGATACCATATCATGTCCCGATGTATCTCAACACCTCATTATCGACGCGTTACGTTATGAATTTAGCGTAACCTTTATTGTTTGTATCACTAGCTAAAATGAACAGATCAGGAATAGTAGTGGTCACAGTGCATGTCCCTGAAAGACTCCAAATGTTATACGCCGATATGATTATGTGCAGATAAATTAGGACTGTTGTGATAAGGTATGCTATTTACTTTCTTATATAAAGTGAACATTCTTATTGAAACATAACTTGTAAAAGTTTTACCCGTCATTCGATTGTTTGCTATCTCATAATCTTGCGAATGTTTTTATTTATGTAAAAACGCAACGTCTCGCCTATAATCTGCTAAGATGTAGGCAGAGGAATAAAGTGCAATACGTTTCACCAGTTACGGTTAAATTTACTTTAAATTTTGTGATCGCTTAACAATTTGCAGTACAACCACCAGTTATCTCAGGTCCACGAATAAACAGTGCAAGCCCCCTTTGATCCCCGAGTCACGCTTCAAAGCGCGCACTGATTTCAGTTATGGCGTATGCAGGGATTACAAAAATTGTCACCCTTTATTATTGGGGACGTCGAGTGATGTCGACAGAGCGTTATACTGGTATCCTGGTACATAGATATACTGGTATATTGAAAATATTCCATAAGTACTATGTACTTATACTTTATGTGGAGGTACTACAGTCTACACCATCGTTCATATTTATCGCCATCGTTATTATATTTTATTGTTTTCGTGGCCAACAATGATGTTAATAAAAACTTTCCTGTGAAAAAATTAAATTACATGTCTTATATTTTAGAATACTTTAGCAGAAAAGGATGGAAAATGGGGCTTTACACCCTTGTTATAGTAAAGACGGGCTTGGAATTGCCGATTTATTTATTGAAAATACAGCTATAATTACGTAAGTGTACGTTTTTATTTTTATTTTTGCCGTATTGTGAATACTTGGCAGATTGTTAAAGAAATTTTGGCAAAAAACCATTTTACTAAATTGTTATATCAGAGTCCGACCAGAATATTTATGGGATCCAACCTGAAGCGTCCCGGCGTAAGTTTGTTCTGACTGTGACTTCTTAAAAACATTTTTTTGTTTGGTAAAATCATTAGCGCGGGACTAAATATTACAAGCTGAGAAAAAAATTCCAACTTCGTCGAGGAAACTTTTATGGCGGCGAGGTTTCCATTTGTTAATCAGAGAAGTTCCTAGTACTGTTTTATATTGGACTCGAGACCAATTTTGCGATTTTCAGAAAAGTTTTTATATGTGAAGTCCCTTTATTTTTTACTTTTACTTTGTACTTGTTCGAACGTTTCGCGAAAAGCTGATGTTTCTTGCTTAGCAGCTTATGTTGTTTATTTTTTTCTAAATTCAGCAAGAGTTTTTTTTAAAGCTAACACTAATATTTTTAAGAACATTCATAAGTTTGCCGAAGAAAATAAATATATTTTTGTACACTGACGTAAGATTAAAACAGGGTCCTGCGCGTCTTTAAGTTTTTATCCCCTATTTTATTATAATGCAAATGACCTCAAATTATAATTGTAAATATTATATTAATATAACGTATAATCAGCTAACGATCTTTTTCTCTGGAGTAGATCATTTGTTTTTTACAGTACTAGTACATGTAAGGCTAAAATTGAACAAATAATAAAAATAGTCTTTCTTATTACTAACGCAGTCAATATTTCATTTCTCAATGTGCAGTCACGCAGAGTTGGATGTTTTATTGTGTGTGTAACGCCTAGCAATAGGAATAACATTTTAATATTTACTCCCTCATGCTTCTGCAGGGGTTCTCATAAATCTTCGGCTTAGTATTTAATTAACGCAATAAATATAGGCCGGTAAATGAACGCACTCCGTTTTACTCAGCAAACTAATCTTTGTGAAACCCGCGGGTTTCGTAAGGTGCGATCGCATTGTCTCATTAATTTATTTTTTGAATAATATTGTATACGTACATACTCTCTGCCTACCCCGTGACGGACCCGGCGTGAAGATATGTATGAATGTGTGTATTTATTATCACTCACCAATGAGTGTGCATAACAAATAGTGATCATAAGGCGTATAGCATTATTTACTAGTATACTGTTAATGGTAAATTGTAGAATATTCAATATCTACATTCATTAATGTACGATATAAACGGTAACATATGATAAGTTGAAAGTTTGAGAACGTGAATTCCGACATGCACAAAAACATGCTTACGTAGTTTTTATTAAGACTTAGTTTCAAAAACGTGAAAAAATATTAAAATGAAGGTAAAATTATTATTTAAATGTACAGTTAGTAATCATGCTGTACTTTTATTATTTTTATAAACTATGTTTTCGTTTTATACACTGCTTCGGTAAAATGAGATGGTCATAGAATAGAACGCACTGCGTAAAATTTTAGGCGGCGTACTAAATACTAATGTATGAATAACATATCGATGTGAACGCGTCCTTACGCGCCATGTAAACACTCGTGTGATTTGTGCATTTAATTTGAGTGATTAGATAGTAACCGCAGTTAACTTACGTGTAGTTTCCCGCCCTCACCGGCCTGGGTGTAAGAGAGCCGGTACAACTATCAAATTAATTCTATGACAAATCGAAAAGTAGTGATAAAAGTACTTTGAAATTTAGACACAGGAGAGGTATTAATCTGGCTTAATTCGATAATTTTTGGGGCAAAAATCATTTATATTAAGACATGATGATGATGTGTCATGACAATGACTTCGTTTGAAATATGGCAATGCATACAAGAAGCTATTCTATTTCTTCGGCCGGTTAACGTCTACTTGAAGTAGTAATATCCCTATCATTGGTACAGCTGCAAAGATTTATTTAAGATCACCTACTGAGAATAATTGGCTGCATGATACGAGAAACAATTTGAATTTTATATTCAACAACTGTGAGCCAAGCGCTGCTGAATTCTACAATTCTCTGTGAACATTAGATAATAGTTTAGTATTTCGTATTCAGCTTTCGGTTGGCTTAATAACGTTGTTACAAAGAGGTTACGTCTGATATGTGTTTAGGACATGTCATCCCTAACTTTACACTATTAACTATCATTAAATATGTATGAAGTTCTGAAACATAAAATCCACACAATATCGGCTTGCCTCTTATCTTAACAGTGCTATAAAGCACCGCTACTGAGGGCGAGGCCACACCAGACCCCATAAATCTACGCGATGATTTAAGCGGTGTTCACACCAACCCTATTTTTATTCCCCGCCATATCTCCTACCTATCTACATATTTGGTCCGTTTTCGGCGGAGTAGGCCTTACTCGGGATGGAGAAGGTATATTTACTCAGCACCATTATACGTAAGTATTGGTGAAACACTATGTACTCTGTCATATGTATACATTATAATAATAGGATTTGATATGTCCCATTTTGATCGCTTTCTGTCATTCATTATGGTTTGCATGAGATTATTTTGTTGTACATGAGACATATTGTTATACCCAGTAAAAAATGAAAAATTAAGTGGTACATGTGTACATACATACATATCTCCACGCCAGGTTCCTTACGGGGTAGGCAGAGAGCACCGAGTGCGAAACAGCTCTATCCTTACATACCTGCCGCGCCTCCTCCACATCATCACTCTCTTCATACATGCGCGCCAGTTTCGGAGACTTCTGACTTCCCCCATGAGTCAGTATCTGACCTATTTGATCAAGATAGGTCTTAGCCTTCCTCGGCACCTGCGTCCATCAACATTAGCATTGTATATCTGAAATTAAGAGGTCTAAATAATAAGGTACAGAATATGATGTGTTAGTTATCAGGAAATAAGATGGATTTTATCAATCAATCAGTACATTCGATGAAAACTTAATTGTTATAATGGAAGATATTAGCTAAAACTAGCTAACAAAGCAAAGCCCAAAAACTTCATCACTTTTCAGGTAATTAAAGATCTCATACTTAACTAGATTATAAGATTTCTATCAGATGAACAAACATTTCTATCAATCTTTACAATACATCTAATAATTTCGAATTTTGGAGTTCGGTCAATTCGAACCTCAAAATATAATTTTCTGAATTTAACTTCACAATTGCCTTGTCTACTTTACTTTAACGAGTTTACTTTACTTTAAAAGAGTTTTATTTTAAATAAATATCATTATTACAGACATATTTCGTCACATGCCAAGAAGTCTAGTAGTAGTAGTAGACGAAATTAAATTATATGGTACATAGTTTAAGTAATCGATTTAATAATTTTTACATGGTCCATAGGTCCCGGAGGTCGTGCGTTCAAATACCACTCAAAAAAAACTTGTATGTGTGATAAGTACAGTTCCTTTTTACAGGACAGGATGTTAAAAATAACATATACACAAGAACATATTTATATATGTGTTACAATTTATATATGTCCATATTTGTCACTTCCTCGTTGGTTGTCTTGGTTGCAAGCGCGACTGCCGATCGGGAGGTCCTGGGTTACCATAACAGAAGCCGTCTTGATGCTCATCTAGGCTCAGCTGACGGGGTGTGGACGTGGCAAAAAATATTTTTATTATACCGCGTCTATATTTCTCCGCTCTGCGGTGTATAATGTGCCCGTCGCAGAATAATTCGCGTATAACTAACGTCGATGTCAACTGGTCAGCCATATTAAGGTTATGACGCGTATATCGCCACTGCTCTTGTATTTATTGCCGACGGAAGAAACAGAGTCGGAATGTGTTGAATGTTTTTACGAATTATATATATATTTGTATGTAAGATACGGGCGAACGTAAAGATCATGCTGTTATATAATGTTTTCGGATTGAAAATGTTTTGTGCGAAATGATAATAATAATGTTTTGGGGCAGTTGGTATATTGCTAGTTGATTCTTAGGCAGCTTTTGTTCTATGGTAAAAAGATATCTGATAGACTACCTACTACACAAATTTACAAATACAATCTTATACGTATATAATAATTTTAAAAATAAAGGTTACGTTTCCGTCACACTTATTCCGTAGTGGGGCATAGACGTAACTGGTGAAACGTGTGAGTGTTCTATGCTCCTCTGTCCACCTCTTCGGGGATTACAAGGGTGACGTTACGTATAAACATATAAATATACATATAATATATAATAATTATTTTTATACATATTATTAGTATATAAATGATGTATCGTAATTTCACGCCTGTGATCGTTGAAGGAGTAGGTAGAGGAGTCTAGTACAATCCCACGTTTCGTCGATAAGTAGGTACTTACCGACAAAACGTATATAGGTATATAAGTTGTGTATAATTTAATGGATCGTATTGCGTAAGCTTCATTTTTAGTATAGGTAACTATCTCATTGTTAAGTAGTAGCTATGAATCTATTCTCAAATTTGATTAGGACATACATACCAACTGTCCCGGATTACTGTTACCTATTTAACACTGATTAATAATGTTACTAACAAAAACTAACGGGACGAACTGACACTTTAATAATAGCCTTTTGAACTTACCTATTTTAATCGAAAAAATACAAGTAAACCATTTGTTTACGCACGGAGAAAAAATTGAAACGTATTTAAAAATGTATAGATGAACGAGGATATAAAAATATTTTGTGTCATGATAAAAAAACATTCTGTGCGTATATTCCAATTTCCGAAATGATCCGATCGCCAGTTCGCAGGGTTCAGTGGAGTCAAAACGAAAATAAAATTCCAACTCTTTTTTACGATGCTCATTTTTCCCAACATGTCAACGTGTTTTTCAGAGATCTCAATTAAACGACGTGCGGATATCAAAGGTATCAATAGAGTCATAGTAAGCGAAAAAATGTATATAGTTCGTACTGTGTATCGAATGAAAGGGTAGTGTAATCACGTCCACGTGGGAAACCCTACCATGGTTCTGTTATATGAAACGCTTATATAGCGTATTTTGTTATGTATTTACAGAATGGTTAAAGAGCGTATAAAGTATTTGAATGAGCAGAGAGCGAAGTTGTTCACGACTGACCACTCGGCCCCTGCCATCTGTAACTTACTTGGAACAGTACTCTAAGAATGTATGTACGTACTAATTGACACCTGTTTTATCAGAAGCTGGTCACACCCGCGTTGCTGTTCCTGAGGTTTGTATGAACATCTGTTGCGTACACTAGGACTAAAAACCAAACCCTTTAAACCGAAATAATATGGCAAAGACAGTTGATGACCAAGGTTTGACGAGAAAACAACATGTCCCGACCCCCAAGTTATCAGGCATTACGTCACTGTTAATGACTACTTTTATGCATAATTAAAGTTCCTTTAAATATACAAGCAAAGTTCTCGCGACTAATTACTTGTGCCCATCACTCAACCATTTGTTCTGAGTGGAAATCGAATCTACGACTCGCGGCGCAACAGTTAGGTTTACTAACCATTTCACCAGTCCATATATTTATTTAATTGTACCTCGTCTTAACTATGCAAATGAAAGTTCATTAAAACTTTTATGTACTTTCTATCGTTACGTTCGAAAAACCGTTTTAGCATCATCAGTCATATACATCTAATGAAGTAATTCATGCATTTTTATTTTTAGTATGACAATAATTTTCAAAATATACTTGATCTGTATTTCATGTCGCTGATTATGTTTTACAAACCTAAAAAAAGTAGATAGGTACTATTGTATTTACCTAGCTGCGAAAACTAATAGTAAGTGTATGTAGGCCTCGGAAACATTATGTTTATGAATGTCAACATATAGCGAGCCCCGAACAGCGTTGCCATGTTTTCTCATATCTACTGTTTACATTTGATTCGACCGTTATTAACGGCCTGGAAATGCGGACGTTATTTTAACATTTATTTTATGCAAGCGCAAATAGTACGCGAACATGTTTATAATTGAAAGAGATGGTTGTTGACGTGGCCAGCGATATTGATTTGTTTTTTATTCTCTTATACCCGATCTGATCTGAGCTTTGTACTCATTTGTTTGGGTTAATAGAGACATTAGTCAAGTCAGTGAAATTGTGGAAGATAAATGATCGGAAAAGGGAGAAAATATAAGCAATTAATTGAACTTACAATTCAACACATATATTATTAGGTACATAAAGACATATCTTCACGCCAGGTCCAGTACGTGGTAGGCAGAGAGCAGTGAGTAGCAAATATCTCTATCACTCTCTTCATACATGCACGTCGGCTTCGGAGACGTGTGATTCCCACACCAGCCAGTATCTGGCCTATTAAACAAGATAGGTGAATATTGGCCTCCCTCGCCACCTGCGTCCATCAATATTCGCATTGCATATTTGCTTCGTCATTGTTTATTATTAGGTAGGTACTCCGTATATGTTAGGGACAAGAGGGGGTGTAGAGTATTTTATTTAGAATGAAACTGTGCATAAAACTTAATTAATACTTGGTTAATATATCTCAGTATTTTAAGACGCCGAAATATTTGAATTTAAACTCGGCCCTTGTTTTGCGTATTTTTGGTGAAATATAGTCTTTTCTAAAGAAATACCTGCTTTTGAAAATATTTTAATGGAAAGTCATTGACACTTGTTCGGAATTCGAACAGAAGGGTAGATTGTAACTTTTTTGTTTAATATAATAATAATATTTAAGTAAAACACTATAAAATAAAGTTTATAGTACATTCGATACTACACTATATAAAATGAGATTTTGAAGAGACTTACGCTTTGAGATCGTTCAACGCACGACAGACGAACATTATAGCGTTACACGACCACTAATATCCCGAGATACATACAAGTTGCGAAATCTCCAGTTGAAATTTATTTATGCAATCTTGGCAAAGCTGAGATCTCGGTGAAACATCGTCTTAATTACACGCGGTAATTGAACCATAAATAGCGGTGCGACGAACCGACCCTTGAACAAACCAATTATTATATGGCGCGGTTTCAACGATGTTTTTCGAATCTGTTCTGTTCTCATTTTGAATTTTATTGACTGACTATTCTTTATTCAAACATCGCTTGTCTGAGGCTAAATTGAAAAAAAGACTAAGTATGAATAGATCTGACGTCGGTTTTTTTAAGAAAAAGGTTTTTAGAATGGTTGAAACTCTTACACACACACATATAGATACAAACATAAGTTTATGGTAGCAATAACATAAATAAACATGATTTGTACATTACTGAACTATTATGTATCGTGATTAATTCCAATATTTAAATTTGAATATCGAAAAAAGTATAAAATCTTTAACCTACCAGTACATATTGCATTTTAAACATATTGAATTAATTAATCGAAGCTTAAATTTTCAAATCGGTAAATTAAACTGACACGTTGAATTTTTCATATGTATGTACCTAATACTTATTGTTATATATGTAATCGCTTGAGCGTTTAGCGTAAGTTCCAAGATCTCGCAATATCAGTTGCCACACCACGCCTGCAGCTTTACGCCACTCGTAATTCCTGGGGGTATTTCTGTCAATAATCATTTGCTGCGCCGCAGGCAGCTAAGCCCGTTGGAGTTATATAAACATCTCTGCAAAGACTATACGTATAAACTATATAGGTGTACATATGTATTTTTGTTTCTATCAAAATGTATTGCTTTGACATTTGAAAACTTGCCAAGGTATTGTTTCAGTCATTCGTTTTTGAATGTCTAATCATTTTACACTTGAAAGTTGGAAGTGATACGCTAAGTTAAGCAACGATCAGTACAATTGGTTTGTTATTGGCTCTTTAGAAGCATATTGGTTATTGTTGGCGCTTTAGAAGATTCCGGATCTTATAACATTTAAAGATTTCTATCATTAATAATAATACAATATTAAAAAAAAATCCTCTCAGCTTAACTTAAATATGTTTTGTCTGTAGGTTTGCTTTCAGTCTCTGCGGCGACTTTGCTGCAGTCGATAGGAGCCTATGAAGGACCTCGCATAGGTCTAAAACTAGTCGGATCAGCCTGAAAAAACGCGTGAATTAAGTCGGTACAAATACAGTCATGTGTATAAACGCTCACGAAACATTTAACAGTAAAATCCAGCTTATTCTACATTACTTAAATAGATAATGTAGTCTTTCTTACTGGTTACAATATTCTCGTAACTTAATTTCATGTAATAGTCCAGCGTGGATTGTAGATCTGATAAACGACGTTTTAATTATAAACAGTCCCCGAGACATAAATTGACATTTTGCCCATAACCCCCAGCCACCCTGGGTTGGGAATCGCTGTTATATCTATTTATAACTATATATCCTAGATAAGCCTGTCTGATATTTTTTCTTAGCCCTTGCTAATCGTACGCAAACATCTCTATATGTAATATATCTATTTTTGTCATAAGATTTGAGCCATATGAATAGGTTTTTACTTCAAATAAACTTTCCGATATCGAAGGAGGTCTAGAAATATAATAAAAATCCATACGTTATATATACGTTTTATCACGAAAGAAAGTTACAGCTAGTGTCTAAACATAACATTATTATTGAACAAGTCAAGAACGAACTGGCGAGTACCAAACTTATTTTATAAGATAAGGCTCAAAGGCACATATAGGTATTTCTTAATAAATCATCGATATATGTAGATCGATGTCGTTATATGTACATATGTTAACTACTACTAGACAATTTATGTGACGATTCGTACTTTATGTTTTTCTCGTAGCCACAGCTACGAATTTCGTAGCAATCACGTCGCTATGCTACGGACCCGTTGTGGTGAGTTTATGACAGAGCGTTTAATATTATTTATGTAAAATATGCATATAAATGTATGTATAATAAAGCGTGAATTCTTGATGTTTTTTTATTTAAGTATGAATGATCAATTCTTGTCTCTAATGCTCTTTTAATTTATATGAGTCTTAGTTGAAAAGGAACGCGACTAACCTAAATATAAATAGCTTATTGCTTTATTACTAGATATATAACTAACTTTATCTTAGAGGTAGCTTAGGACAAGTTGATACGATTTAGTTCATACAGTAGCGGTATCATTTTTAAGACATTAATAATTGCAAGCGGTGCTGTTTGGTATATATAAACAAGTCGTTTGTAGAAACGCTTTCGCGGGAGGACTTAGTACTGAATTTTAAGTGACGTTACTCGTTACAGCAAACTGTAAAAGGCGTAAAGAGCCTCCAAGGCCAGCAAAGCATTGACCACTCCGCGGGTGTTGCAAATGCCCAGAAGCTTCGGTGACCACTTACCAAGAAGGTTGCCCGTCTGTCCGTTGCCAGGCTATATATACAGAAAATGTGTTTTCAGAAGAGGTAGGAAATTCTATAAGTCTTATCCACGACACTTAGTTCCAAGCCCGCAGTCTAGTTGTGACAAATAGACGTCCCGGTCGCAAGGTACATTGACGGCGGTCTCGCTTCTACTCTAATTCCTGCACTCTTTCACTGCGCAAATTGGAATTCTATTGAAAGACTTCCAGATTGGATAATATCGTAAGGTAGATTTTCTTAGCAATTTTGTTAGCGACATTCGTTTGGCTTTCAAGTGATTGGTTCTTTAACGTGGACCACGATGTACTTTTTGATTTTTATCTTTATTAAGAGTTGTTAATTTGTTAATTTATAAATAATTACTGGTTTCTTTTTTATTTTTTTACATTTAAAATAATATTGAGTTTACTTTAATATATAGACATTACTAAGATTTAGTTCGGAAAAAATATTATAATACATAATTTTATGTTATGATATAATTCTTTGACATTAAGAAAAGCTTTCGCTGCATATATATCTGTATAGGTATTTAAAAACAAGGAAATATCACATATTAAGACTGCGAAATGAATTATACGTTTTAACTTATTTAGTTTGTGTAATAACGGTATACGTTCAATTCAAAAATTCTTTGTTTTTTTAGTCAGTACTAAAATGTATCAAAGTAGAAACTCAAGTTGGTGCATAATAAGTATACACAACAAGCAGGTAGTTAAAATTGTGACTAAGATGTAAAACAACCTTAGCTGTATTTAAAACTCATAAGACGAAATCCCTGACGGTCTGTGAACATTAAACGGAGGAGAGGAAAAAAAACAGAAATAAAAATGCAGACAAACTGTTCAAAGTAAGATCTCATTAACATTGGTCATAATTATTTTCCTACACTTCACGAACTTCGGTGAGAAAATTAAATAAAATACGACTGTACTTAGCGAAATGCGCGCAAAAAAACCAGTTCCGATTTCGTTTCAAGTAATTTTCTAAGTTTCTTATATTAAATATATAACATGATAAATTTTTACATTACTTATGTACTGTAAAAGAATTTTATAGTTGTAATTTAATAGGTCTGGTGAAACGTGGGAATGTAGCGACTACATTTCTCTGCCTGGCTCTTCGGGGATTACAAGCGTGATGTAACGTTATTCTTATTTTTAAATTAATATACATCTTTGTTTTTCTATACATACTTTTCAGCTTGACATTGAGATCTAAATAATATTAACGGAGCCAGTTTGGCCAAAACACAGTCAATACCTACATATATTTCCAAATTATCAATGTACTCCGTTTCTGAACGTGCCAACTATTACACAATACATAATACGAGTATAATACACGCTATACCAAGGAATGATTCGGTATAAAAGCTTCAAGCGATACAAAGATATCTACAGATATTGTTTTAAAGATGGCTCCGTGGAGACGAGTTCGCGCGTCGTCTGTCTATTGTTGCGTCGAGCGCGATACGTAATTGAGATTTCATTGTCTGCCAAATATAGGAGCTCTGTTCACCTGCGCTCGTTGCGTTGACAAAGCCATGCGCTAAGTTAAGCAACGGTAAGGGGTGTGAACTCTCTAAGGCGTGTGAAGTCTGCTGGCCCACACTTCGCCAGTGTGGCGACTGGCTTTAACTTTCTTATTTTGAAAGGAGACCCATTTCCAAAAAAGAAAAGTAAAAAGGCTTCATGTTCATGCCCCGAGAGAAATAACAATTTTATTTATCGATACTGTAGGCATTAATTTTTTAATCCAATGTCTGTTCCATGTCCATAGGTCAAGTCAGTTGCAATTGCTAGCGAGTGAGATAAATAATGGGTTTCACGCATCACGCGTAGAATTATAAGAAGTCCGTTGAAATTGCTAGAGAGGTGAGTCGGAGATGGAAACTTAGGCTTCAGAGTTTGTTCACCCATCTATAGAAATGTCTACGAGTACACATTCAATGGCAAGGAGGAATTGCGAGCCAAACTTTATTACCAACTATATTCTTCTTTCAAGTATCCAAAACGGCCCCTGATGTAATTTTATAAAGGATACCCTTGCGCTTACTATACGAGAAATTTATATGAAATTCGATCATTTAATAGATATACCTAAACAAATAACATTTTGTCTTACAAAATGGCTGCCAACTGTGGCCGTAACGTCCCTATTACCATAATTTCCCTAGCGTATGAAGTGCTAAACTAACTTACCTTTACGTTTCACAGCGATCTTGTGTACATGTATTAAGGATCATTTTTATTTGGCCGGAGCGTGTGTTAAGTTGGCATATCCTGTTCTTTGAGTTAGACAGCTATGCCAATTCGGCTTAACACTTGTAATGTGATATAGTGTTCCATTCTCAGTAACGCGCGGTTATGGATCTGTCTAGCGAAAGTTCCCCAATTTTGTAGTATATTTTTTAATATTGTACCTTGTGTCATATTTATAGAATTCTCGCATTGTTATTATGTATACTAATTTGAAAAACGTAAAAGTAGAAAAGGACCACGTTTTGATTTTCGGGTGCTACTAAGAATTAAACTTGGTAAAATAGATAAATTCATTTACAGATTCTTCGCAAGAAACACGAAATGCAGTGTTACAAAACAAGTATAAAATACGAAAAATGTAAAATGCAAATAAAATATTTCACTGCTAAAAATAGCAAGAGTAATAATAACACCTCGCGATATCTAATCAGAGGAATAAACTAATCAGAGGGCTGATGAACTACATTCACATATAATTATATTCATATCTAGATAGTTTTTACACAAACAAATATTTGTTCTGGGTGGAAATCGAACTCACGATTTCCGGTGTAATAGTCAGTACTAACCACTACACCAGTGGGTCAGCCCAAAATATAAAATAATTGCAAACTGAACAAAAGAACATGAAAGAAAAGGTCAAATCCTATTTATTATAATATAATATTATATAGTATAACATTATATAATAAAATAAAAAAAAGTAACTTCACGCCTGTAATCCCCGAAGAAGTAGGCAGAGGAATGCAGAACCATTCCCACGTTTCACCAGTTATTTTACGTCCCACTATGGAACAGGTGGTGAGCCTATCGCCATGCATCGGGCACATATCCAGACTCCGAACCACTACTAGAAAATCTAAATTAGATTTTTTTTGTAGTGTTCGACCCGGGACCTCCCGATCGGCAGTCGCACTTGCAACCAACACTCCCAACGAGGCAGGCAGAACTAAAAGTAATTTTCTTTTAATAATAAACTGAAAAGGGAATCAACAAAACATTAACATATCTTAAGCTTGACTTTAGGATCAGATTCAGTTATTAAGAATTAAGCCGGCTGGACTCACGTGCGTTTTTTTCCGGATGGCCCGACTAGTTTCGGACCTATACGAAGTCCTTCTTCATGAGCTCCCGCCAATTGCAGCTAAACTAGTCGGGACATCCCGAAAAAAAGCACGTGAGTCCAGCCGGCTTAATTCTTAATAATGTGTAACACTCACGAAACATTTAACAATAAATCAGATTCAGTATTTCTGTTCAAAATCAGACTTGAATACTTATGTAATTATTATCAACATAGCTAATAACAAAAAGAAATATTAATATGTTTAAAACTTAATCGTCATTGCCACTGTTTTAGTGCCACTGACACAAACGAAAGTAAGTCCTGGCGCGCATTTTGTATGTGGCCATTCCCTGCAAACTTGACACTGGATCCATGTTTCTCCCGGTTAACTTTCAGTCTTTTGGGGAATGTCAATGGAAGATTAATGCCTTTTGTAACAAGCAATTTTTAAGAACTCTTCTTGCGTAGAAGAAAATACTTGTCTCGGTGGTGCTTAACCCATGGATGAACCATCACCTTTATTTAATTTCTTCAAAAATCTTATGAAAGTCATCAGTTTGATACCGAATTCTTTGGACGCGGTATTCACAGTTTTCCCTCATCGTTGACAGCCTTCGCAGCATCGTTTAAGTCTTCGGTAGTAGTAGTCTTTCTGTTATTATAAGTCCGCATCCTAAAAAATAAAAATAGCACAAGTAACCCCGACCCGAAATTTTAAAACAAAAGCTAGGTTATGAAAACACAGTTACAATTATTTTACCCAGAATCTTCATATATATCAAACTAGTTGACCCGGCGAACTTCGTACTGCCTAACAGTCAATGACAACGTGTTACCATTTAGTTGAACTGTATGTGTTACCAGTTTAAATTTAAGCTTTTATAAACGTAATACAATGAATACAAAAATATATTAAGCTTAGTATTTTATTATGACGCGCTATTTAAAGGCACGCGCTGCCGGCCCAGCGGCCGGTACCGCCGCAA
>DWTO01001343.1:0-16529 GCA_018244755.1 Jemadia pseudognetus
TGGATATGTGCCCGGTGCATGGCAATAGGCTCACCACCTATTCCATAGTGGGACGTAAACGTAACCGGTGAAATGTGGCAGTGTTCTGCATTCCTCTGCCTACCTCTTCGGGGATTACTGGCGTAAAGTTACGTTTATACGAGTAGTTACTGCATTTGTACAAGAATTTATAAAATGGGTTCCAAACAGGAATCCGTTGTTAACCGTAGCAAAATATATTATATTACAGACTGTTAACACAGTTGACACATTATCACTTGGCCTATTAGATTCTAAAGTATTACCAACGTGTTTGGATCGACAAATATTGAAAAAAAAAGAAACCAGAATAAAGTCGACGATAACAATCGTTTTAACCTGAAAAACGTATTCTGATATACGAAACAAAGTATATGTTTCAGCATATAAATACATGTATATATAACTAGAACTTACTGATTATAATGATTATAAATAAGAGCGGGAATGATGCAAAGTATGCCAGGCATGATGCTACGTTACGTAGATTAACGTTTTTGGTAATAAACGCAGATTAAATAGAGAAAAAATAATGATGGCGCCGGAATTATAAAACATACATAATAAATTGGGTACCGTAGCAACAACCATTCAAGTAATTCCCCGCCCAATGGAAAGTCGATTTAAATAGAGTAATGGATCAAAAGAACGAAGTCATCGTGTCTATGTCAAATAATCTATTCAAGGGAGATTACAAGGAAACACAGGTCACACGCAGAAAATTGACACAATTGTGTATTTTTAAAGTCATACAATCATCGGTTGCATGATTTTTTTAAAAGCCTTTTGAAGAGTTTTCTTTTTTAAAGATAAAAACGAATCAAACTTAACAAGATTCTTAGACACTAATAAAAGTACTTTCACATTTTAACTGACAATTTGTTATTAATCAATATAAATGTAATTATAAACCGAATGTCTTTCCATAACGTCGTTAATCGCACAAAAATAAACAGTTCTTAGTGACGTAGACTGCACAACATCAAAATTAGAAGAGAATTGAAAAATAATAAAAGTTATTACAGTCTTAACGAAGATAAAAAGAAATTCAAAATACAACAAAACTAAATTGAACGCTATTGATATTCGACAAAAGGAATTCGCATTCTGGAAAACTTCCTACTTTTAAAAATATGACAGAATGAACGTTAAATTAATACGGGTTATTATATTAATATATTGTCCTACAAGATTTATTCTAATCATATTTCGCCGACGCTGGATAAAGGAAAAATATAGCTAAACAAAAAGAGCGTCAGCCAAATCATTGAGGAATATGACTATCTTTATTATTTTTACGTCTTAAGTCTCTATCAAAGTTAAAGTTTGATCCCAAAGATGTGTAGTCTGATACTTTGATCCATTCAGACGGACCAGGTTTGTGGTAAACGCCAAAATGGAAAAGTTTAGACAAGACGATGATTAAGTCCATATTGTGGCTGTGGAGCCTAAGTCAATGTAAGTAAGACGATTTAAAGTCTGCAAGAAAAATATTTTCACGCTTGCTTCGGATGTTGTGCGACTGTTGGAGTAGCTGGTTTGAAGCACTGAAGCAAGAAAGCTGTATACATAACGAACGCTATCGATAGAGCTATCAATGCGTACATAAAGATATTCAACTCTGGTTGTCGGAATCTGTTTTTCCGAAGCCATTCCAATACCTCTTCTTCGTTCATTATATCGCCTGAAAAAAAAAAAAATCAACTTTTGTCTCTTATAAATCGTTTATAAATGAAATTATCTTAACCGATAGAATCCAAACTCCATACCTCTATATATACTCGGAAAGCGTTTCCTGAAATAAACAATAGCTGGTAATTTTGTCACGCCCCATTTGCGCGCGTATCGAGGGTCATGCATTTTTACAAATGTAATATCCAAATTGTCAGTCTCGCTGTCAATATTCTCTAGTTTGTCCAATACTTGTCGACTTTCTGCTGATTTTTCGTCTATAAAAAAGATCAGTCCATAAAGCAACAATGTTTTAAGAAAGTAGAACAATACAAGATATATTTTTTCATTGAACACATACAGAAGTAAACCGCTAAAAATTCGTTCTCTTCCAACAATTTGTCCAACATTTTTCTGTTGACTTCCTCAATTTCGTTTTTAATTTCAAAAACATCCTGAGATGTCAACCACTGCAGGACTCTATCCACTTGATGCAGGTCTCCGTCATACAACATTGGTACTTTCTTCCGGAAATATACGAGTGAAGGTATATTGACAACGTTATAAGCAGCTGCTGCTTCGGGACTGGCAATCTTGACAAAATCAATACCAAATTGATCCACTTCGCCGTCTATCTGTTCTAGTTCTTCAAGAATATCTTGACATTCTGGACAATCCTCGTCGTCATCTAAAATCACAAAGGAATTGTGTTTTACCTTTAAGAAATCTGGTACTTCTTTTCACATTGAAACATTATAAATTCGTGATATTATTTTATTAATCATACTTACAGAAAAAGACTGCTAGCAGATGCGATTCAACTAAAAGCCTTTCAAGCATTCTTTCGTTTACAGATTCAATCTCATCGGCTAGCTCACGATTGTCATCGTCGATTAGCCACTCTAGAATTGAATCTTCATTTTGCAAATCGCCTTCAAACAGCAGTGGATTTCCATTTCTGAAATATGTCAAAATGCAATTCTGGTTTTAGTTAAAAATTTTCAAACCTACATAAATAATCTCCAGCTCGTACAAGCCTTACCTAAAATAAACCATAGCTGGGAAAGTCTTGATAGAATATCGCTTAGCTAGTTGTGGATCTTGAATTTTTACCATATGAATACCATAGACATCACATTCATCGTCAATCTTCTCTAGTTCTTCAAGAATGTGATCACAAATATGACAATTCAATTTATCTGAAAACGGACGTATATATTAGATTAAATTATTTGCTTATATATATACGAGTCCAAAGTTATAAGAGCCTTCTCAATAATAGACATATTCGATAGTAATATGCCTAATACTTACAGAAATAAACTGCTAAATATTGAGTTTCTTCCACCATTTTTTCTAACATTACTCGAGTGATAAGTTCAATGCGATCTTCAGTTTTTTGTGTTATCAACCACTGAAGTACTTCTTCTTCCTCAGCCAAGGAACCCTCATAAACATTTGGAATATTGTTTTCAAAGTAAACCATAACAGGAAATTCAGCGATACCGTATGATTCCGCTATTGAATAGTCTTGAGTTTTAACGAACTTAATTTCATGCCTGTCACAGTCATCATCAATGTTTTCCAATTCTTCCAAAATACCTGCACACTGTTCACAGTCGAGTGAATCTAAAATTAAAAACATTATGTATTTACCTTGTTCGATGTATATTGTTATTTTAAACGAGCCAAAATGGGTACTAGTTCCAACCAATGCATTCTAATCTAATAGGAATATTTCGTTCTAACTATATGATCAATACCTTACAATGGCCGGGGTACTAATTATACTACGCATGGAGATCAATTACAAACTACAATACAAAAAACACAGGTAGGAGATTACAGTTCAGGGTATGCAAATAGGTAATTAATAAATTTCTCAAGGTTGTATCACAATGACATAAATAAAGAAGACAACTTTGAAATAGGTACATAAGTCAAGAATGTAATTTCTACGCAAATAGATTTCTTGGGGTCATGCCACATGCAGCATTCTGGTTCGGAATTAAAATACAGGTAAGGTTTCTAAAATCCAGACACAAATAGTTGGGACATGGATACGAGTACCCTCTTGGTCCTGTCCATCTTCGTCATCATGATCTCTGTCACGTTTTTTTGGCTTTTTTACCGCTCTCGCGTTACATAATTCGCATAACGTTTTATTCCCTAATAAAAACCAAAAGAGTTAATCGATTGCTTAACGAAGTTTGTCAATTAAATTAGAAAGAATATTAATATTCATTATTATATATGAATTGTCGTTTCCTTATTTTGAAAACTTACGTCTGAAAGAAGAATAAATGTAATGTGAGTGGAACACAATGTCCGTGACAGATGTGTGTTAGGTAGGTACGTTGGTTTTGTGTGTGCTACAAATTAACGAACATGACAACTCACAGAAGTAAACCGCTACCGATCCCGATTCCTGTATCAAGTCTATTAAATCTTGTCCTTCTAAAGCTTCTATAATATCACCAGCCGGATTCTTTTGAGTAAGAAGCCAACTTAACAGCTGTTGTTCATCATACAGATCACCTGGAAATTATACTGTACCATTATAATTGTAAACTCTAAGCCCAGATCTCTCATAGTTTTCGAAGTTAAAAAAATATTACCCGCGTATATAACAGGATCTTTTGACCCTAACTTGAAAAACAATACAGCTGGAAGTGCGAACACTCCGAACTCTTTGGCCATCTGTCTATCATCGATCTTCACGAAGTTAATACCAGCTCCGTCGGCGTCATCGTCAATATGTTCTATCTCGGCCAGTACTCTGGGACACTGTTTGCAGTCATTACTGTCTAAAACATGGAATATGTGCAATACAATTTGAATTGCGATAAAACAAATATAAAAAAACCGATTATTGGTAAAACCATGTGACTGCATAAGTAATTCTGCAATTGTAATGAAACTCACAAAAGAATACAGCCACGTAATCCGATGTTTGTCGAATCTTCTGGAACATTTTCCTGTTGACCTTTTCGATATGATCTGTCAATTCCATGTTTTCTGGATTAGTCAACCAATCCAATATTTCCTCTTCGTCGTCCATGTCGCCATCGTAGTTGATAGACTTTGTCTTCCTGAAGTATGTAATGCCCGGAGGATTACGAAAACCGTATTTCTTTGCCATCAAACGATCGCTGCATTTCACTATCTTGATCCCATATTCAGCCGCTTCGTCGTCAATTAATTCAACGTGCCTAAGAACCCTCGGGCTTCCAGGATCTTCTTCTTTATCTGCAATGTTTATGTAAATACGAATATACTTTAAAATATTACAATTTGTAAATAACATCACCATCATCATCACCAGCCAGTCTCAGCCTGTTTCTGGACATCGGCATCCCATATGAGCCTTTTCGTCCGTAATCCCCACATTGGGTATGCGGTTTTGAGATCGCGAGGTACAGCTTGTCAAATGACAACACGTAAATTTACAATAATTCATGTACGTTACCTTTGTAACGATGTGATACATGATATGTTTCAAAGACATGTTTTAGTTTTATTTATATATTGGTACTTACAGAAAACAACGGCCAAAAATTCCTTGGTTTCGATATACTTGAATAACTTGTCTCTGTCTATTTCCTCTATACTTTCGTCTTCTTTCTGTTTGACCATCCATTCCAGAACCTCGGATTCATCCAATAGATTTCCTAAAACGTTCGGATAGTTACTTTAACAATAAGTAGTCCTATAAACGATAGAATATCGAATAAAGAAACCACATCCATTTATTTTTTAGGAACTCACCGGTTAACATCCAATAATTGGCATGCGCGGACTACTACGGCAATACCATGCTGACATCATTCGTGTGTGAAATGAGTAATGATAGATAGATATAATAGAAAATGTGTTTATTTAACAAAAAGACTCAACAAATTCAACGTAACGAATAAATAACTAAACATCCATGCTAATTTACGGCCAAACAATACAACCTATCGACATTGTATCACAACGCCAGCACTGCGTAATCGAGTACTAAAAGGCATTTAGACAATCGCAGCCCGAACAACGAAAGTCCCATTTAAATAAATGAGCCCTTCGAAGCAATCTTTAAAACAGGTTAACCACAGTATAGTAAACTTCGATTGTAATGTAGAATTAAATATAGTTAATGAGAAAAAATATAACCTAAATCTGGCATTGCGTTTGAATCATAATAATATTAATGTTGCTAGTAATAATATAAATAAAATAATTAGAACTATATAGCTTTTAACTCTAAGAAATTACTGTTTATCAAATGTATTACAAAATAATGAGATTTCATGAAGACTAGAATACTATATGAACATGAAATCCTTACAACAATAAGTCTTTCAAGATGGCACGGCAAAATACGTACAAATAAAAAATGCCTTTATATAGATGTCACCTCTCACATTAATTTCTAAATATTGGAATCAATTTATAATCAAAAGAACGATTTGTACATCTCCTTACAACATCACTAACATCCCAATATTTAGTCTCCACAGTTCTCGAATTAACATCAGTTGTATAAAAAGTACAATATTTAAAAAAATTATATATTTATGGGCTTCATTTGCCTTTCAACATATTTAGCAGTTTTTGTTGACAAAAAATGAAGCTATCGTTTCGATGTAAATACATATAGTTGATGGGCGATACATAAAGACAACATACAACCCCGATATGTGCTTGCAGGGACCAAGGGACACTAAGTTATTCAAAGCTGGTTAATCAATCGATGCAATATTAAGCGAATAGTTTACAATGGTAGAAGAGTTTGGGAAGTAGGGAAAGATAACGTTCGTGTGCCCTTGATGCCCGCACGCGCTCCTAACGTCTGAAATCACTGCCAGTAGCTAACAATTACAGTTTACCACCACCAAATATTGTCAGAGCCGAATAAACCTTTTTTTCCCTTGGACGGTTTGTCAGTCTTAGCGAGTGCCTTGTTCTTGCCCTTAGCTGGCTTCTCCGGAACGGCAGGTTTCTTGTCGAGTTTCTTGGCCGGAACCTTGGTGGGCGTCGCCTTGGCTACTTTTGTGGGGCTCTGAACTTTAGTGGGACAGCACTGGTAGGGTTCGTAAGTCATTTTGGGGACGGCCGGTTTCGCCCCCAATCCAATGTAGAAACAGCGATCGCCTGCAGTCAGTAAAAATTTTTTGTTTACAATCCGCACAAATTGCAAACATAATAAAATTAACTGCGTTAATATACTGTGCATATTTTTGCGCTCACTTTGTTATGCGCTCTATTAATACTAAATGTAATGTTAGTAATTAAGAACTGGAAAACGTTTAAATTGATAAGCGTTCGCGAATGACTGCAGGCAACAGCTGGTGATATGGGAACCATGCGGGTTCCTGAACTCGACCATGCAGATGTGTGGCGGGGGTGTCCGTGCCTCCGTGCAGGTTCACTTATCGGGGGCCAACGCTACTCATTTACCTGTAAACATTTCCTTTATTCTACTGAAAATACTATCATTTTCATCGTCATCATCATCATCATCGCCATCATCATCGTCATCATCATCGTCATCATCATCGTCATCGTCATCGTCGTCGTCATCGTCGTCGTCATCGTCGCTATCATCATCTTGATTACTGCGACGGGCGTATTTGTTTATTTTTTTATTAACGTAGGTTTTTTTACGTGTACTTCCGACATCAGTTTTTTTATCATCGCCATCATCATCTTCTTCATCATCATCTTCTTCATCATCATCCTCATCATCATCCTCATCGTCATCATCATCATAATCGTTTTCGTCGTCATCGTCATCTACGTTGCCAGGATAACGAATTCTTAATTTACCAACAGTTTTCCATACTCCTTGTTTATCACGATTTTTATAATTTACTATCCTCTTTATTTTATCCTCAATGTCATCAATATCGTCATCATCATCATTGTCATCATTATCATCGTTGTCACCATCATCGTCGTCCTCATCATCATTGTCTTCATCGTCATCATTGTTGTCGTCGTCGTCGTCGTCGTCGTCGTCGTCGTCGTCGTCTTCGTCGTCTTCGTCTTCGTCATCGTTGTCATTATCACTTTCTTCATCATCAACATCCTCGTCGTTGTCATTATCTTCATTGTCATTATCATCATCTTTTTCAAGTACATTGGAGATTTTTCTTTTATTAAGAAAAGCTACTTGCTGCTTATTTTTATTTTCCACTTTTCCTGGAAACGTAGATTTCAAGGATCCTACAGCATTTCCTCCTGTATGAAATTTCTTAGACCTTTCCTTGTCAATATCGATATTGCTTTTCGATGGCGAAAACCCCGATTTCTTATCAACATCTGCATGGGCCCTCGCCTTAACATTACTTTTATTTTTTTGTCGGTGGCTATCTTCACCTGCAGGCATTAGTAACTGTCATGCAAAATGACATAGCTCAAACATCCAGCATTTAAGGCGTAGAGTAATAATATTTTTATTGTGTAGATATATCAAGAATGATGTCATGCACGTAATGTTTTGTAACTCATTATTCATTTAAACCAACAAATTCTTAGAGACCTTAAACAGATATTATAGTATAGAGTTTGTAAATGGATGTGGATTCTTACTTTTTTGATCTACAAGCCACTGGAGAACCTTATTTTCGTTCTTTAAGTCACCTATAAACAGGGTTAAACAAAATTTATATTACAAGTACACTTACTAGAGGTCATTTTAGGATGGATAATAAATGAACAGAAAAGTAAGAACATATTTTTACATCTTACGTTCTTCTCGCATTATTTACCTTACTGTAATTTCGTGTTTCAGTAGCAAATAGTTATTAGATTAAATCTGAACTTTTTTTATAATAATCATCTATATAATACCATCCATAATTTATTTCATTGTCCAAGCTATTTATTAGATATTTAACTTTATATATAATCACGATTTCAGCTATTAAACAATTTTAAATAAACTCACAACATTTATATAAATATTTTTCTCACTTACCATCGTACATAATTGGAACGCCCGTTTCATAATAAACCAAAGCCGGGAAGCTGAAAATACCAATATCCGAAGCCAATTTAGAATCTTTTGATTTTACGAACTGGATTCCGTGTTTATCTGTGTCATCATCAATGGTTTCCAGCTCCTCAAGAATTTCGTCACAGATGTCACAGTCTTCACTATCTGTAAAGCATATTTACATATTATGTAAAAATAGGATCACGTAAGCATTTTTTTATAATATTTTAAAATATTATTCCAAGGTACTATTGTCAAATATTACGTATGTTAAAGAATGATGCTTTTACGCATTAATATTATACCCGCATGTTATAAATAAAAAAGCTTACAGAAGAATACAGCGAGATGTTCAACGTCGTCAATTAAGTCTTTCAGTGTTTTTCTATCAACATTCTCGATTACATCTGGCTGGGTATCATGGAGTTCTAATACCCATTTTAATATTGCTTCCTCATGCATTAAATCACCCTCGTAGATCGTTCTGAACTTGTGTCTGTAGAAAGCAAGAGCGGGCAAGCCTGGTAAATCATATTCTTTGTCAACACCCTCATCAGAAGTTTTTACGAAGTCAATATCTTTCTCTTCACACTCATCATCGATATTTTCAAGCTCACTGAGAATCTTCTGAGACTTTTTGTCATTTTCTTTATCTGAAAATTAATCCACATTAGAAATGTTTATAATTTAATCTAGGAAATAGTTTATTACAAAAATTTAATTAAAATCAAAGTACTGTGGTACTCACAGAAGAATACTACGATATGATCATTTTCTTCAAGTATTTTCTCTAACATCCTGGAGTTCACTTCCTCTATCTTTCCAGGAATTTCGAGGGTGTCTTCATCAGTCAGCCACGCAAGAACCTCATCTTCATCCTCGATATCACCTAATAATATAAGATAATTAACAAAATAATGTCATAAATTGTCAGGTAAAATAAAGTCCCTGCCTTTACATTTTGATACAAAAGTCAGAATGAATTTTACTCGTACTGTATAAACTGTAAGTGTATAAACCGAAGTGCAATTGAAATATATTTATTCGTATCTCTTATACTAAATAAACTTATTATAATATATACATACCCTTGTAAATAAGTGGTTCCTTGTTTCTGAAAAACACCAGGGTTGGGAAAGTTTTGATGCCGTATTTCTTAGCGAGGGATATATCTTCTGTGGTAACGAAAATAATGCCAGTTTCATCTAATTCATCGTCAATGTTCTCCAATTCATCTAATATATTATCACATTCTTCGCCTTCCTCACAGTTTCCGCCTAGAAAAAATCGTATTATAAATTAAAAACAACTCACGCCTCCATTTTCCTGAAGAGTTAGGCAGAGGCCAAATATAAAACCACGATTAAAATCACGAATAGTGTCAATAAATCCATTAAAACTGTCTGATCTAGAGATCAAACCTCTTGATGCGCAGTTGCGCTTATAAGCATTCAGACAATAAGGCAGTCAATATAATATAAAACATTTAATTTTTTTTAGCAACAAGCAAGATCTTATCTCTTGTAATAGACAAAGTTCACTTTTATAACGAACGTGCGGTTATTATTAACAATATTTTGCAGTATTACGTAACTTACTAAAGTATACTACAACGTATTCATGTTCCTCAATTAAATCTGTCAATATTTCATCAGTTACTTCTTCAATGGTTGCACTATTCTTCTGTTCAATTAGCCATTCCAGTACTTCATCTTCATTCATTAGGTCTCCCTCGTAAATAGCGGGAATATTCTCTTCGAAGTACACCAAACTAGGCAGATGGTCAATACCGTATTCTTTCGCTTCAGCATCATTGTCTATTCTAACAATTACAATTCCTTCCTTCTCCAATTCGTCATCTATGTTCTCCAGTTCATTCAGAATTCTTATATCTTGTTTATCATCTTTATCGTCTGAAACATTAAAATATTTGTGAATGTTTTCTAATTTCTGTCACTAAATGACACTAGACATAGAAAAAATTACTCACAGAAAATAACTGCTAAATAAGGAGTGTTTTCTATTAGCTTGTCCATCATTTCATCAGTAACTTCAGGAATTTCACTGTGTCGTTTTTGATGTAAAAGCCAACCCAGTAGTTCATCTTCTTTCAAAAGATCGCCTTCATAAATATGCGGGATGCCCTTCTCAAAGAATACCATGGTTGGAATAGTTTCTATACCATATTCCTTAGCTTCCTTATCGTCATCAATTTTCACAAACGCAATATCATTCTGGTCACATTCATCATCGATGTTCTCGAGTTCCGCTAAGATTTTCTGACTTTTTTTCTGATCCTTATCATCTGAAATTCATTTCAAAACTGTATATTATTTTTTTTGTTAGTTCTATGTAGATGACAAAATTATTAACAAAAATAATGTTTGACGTAATTTCAGCTTGGTGCGGTAATTTAAAAAGCTGGCATTGTTTCAAATACTTCAGCCAATGTTAAGGTTACGTGAAATAAAGTGTGAAATAATACTTACAGAACAAAACAGCGACGTATGGCATCTTCTCGATAATTAAATCAAGCATTTCGTCTGTAATATCTTCAATTTCATCGCTCTCAGTTTGATGTCTAAGCCATGCCAGGACTTTTTCTTCTTCTTCTAGATTGCCTTCATAATAAGTTGGAATGCCTTTTTCAAAGTACAATAGTGTTGGAACTTTTTCAATGCCGTATTCTTTCGCTTCTTCGTCATTGTCAATTTTCACAAACGCTATACCCAGTTGATCACACTCATCGTCAATGTTTTCCAGTTCGTTTAAAACTTTCTGCGACTTACGGTCATTATTATCATCTAAAAATAAGTGAATACGTTTAATAAGTAGTCAATTTGGTTTTAATACGGAAGGATTATAACGAAACGAGTAAAAAATATTTACAGAACAACACGGCGACTGTTTTTCCATCTTTGATTAAACGATCCAGCATTTCATCGGTAACATCTTCAATTTCATCCTTCTCTAACTGATCCACAAGCCACTCTAAAATCTCTTCTTCATTTTCGAGGTCACCTATTTCAGAAAGAAATACTCAATAAAAAATCCGTAATAAAAACATAACACAAAGTGAAAAAAGCAGTTGTAAAATCTGTATTATAAATCGTCGACATTTATCGTATGTACCTACGTATCGCGTACACGCGCTTTTTTAATCTTAGTATTTCAAAATGCTCTTACCGTCGTAAACATTAGGGATCTGCTTTTCGAAATAGACTATGGATGGTACATCATCAATGCCAAAATCTTTGGCTGCCTTCTTATCGTCAATCTTAACGAACTGAATGCCATGGCGATCGCAGTCATCGTCTATTTTCTCAAGTTCTCCAAGAACTGTCATCGATTCATCGTCGCCGTGGTCGTCTGCACATTAAATATACGGGGTTAGATTATGTTAAAATATCATACCTGATCTATATTAAAATAGTTCATGTTTGTTAAAACCAAATATGCCATGATGTTAACATAGATAATTACATAATCTTTGCGTATTCAAATACTTACAGAATAGTACAACAAGGTTGTCCACATTTCCAATTAGCGTGTTCAGTGTCTTGGCTGTGACATCCTCAATGACATCTTCCTCATCCCCAGTCGATTTATTTGCAATAAGCCACTCCAGCACATCTTCCTCCTTGCTCAGTTCACCTTATTACACAGAACCACATTTAATTATTTAATCTTTATTATACTAGCTCTTATCCACAATTCTGTTCACACGAAAGTCTAAACAAGTCTTTCGCAATTTCTGCCTCACAACTGACAATTTTGAACATTAATATAAACAGAATTCTCAATAGCCTGTCAACTCTTTCATACTAGATGTCATGTAGATACGAAATTCCAATTAGCTGAATGGAGTGACTTTAATATGATAACATAATAGACAGTGAGACTTATTTTCCCACATATATTGTTAACTTGGGTTTACCATCATGATTACAATGTCTATAAAACGTAAACGTTTCAAGACGATGCAAAAATTCATACGCCTCCGAGATCAAACACTGCTTACAAATAACATCATCGGTCAGTGTGTACTCGTATGATATGAAACAAGTACGAGCCTGTATTACAGATTAGCAAACATCTGCCTTTACTTTTACTGGGCTATTTAGTAAACATTCCAAATGCTTCATAAATTTGCAAACGCTTTATATTAATTAATATCGAATATCTGTTTCACTTAATCTGCAAAATGAGCATTGGTCATTAAAAGCTGCTTAAAAGTATTTGGAATAATATCTTCCTGAGAAAACAAATTACACTTTACATAACACCGCTTTAAAAAAAATGCTCATTATCGCATTGCAAACGTAAGTAACCAGTGACGAACCTTCGTAGATAATAGGTATTTGGTGCCTGTAGTACACCAGCCTTGGCAACTCGCCAAGACTGTACTCCTCGGCTAGTTCCTCGTCGTGGATCTTAACAAATCCTATTCCAAGTTGATCAGCCTCGTCATCGATGTTCTCCAACTCTTGTAAGGCTTTAGCGCATTTCTTGCACTCGGGTTTGTCTGGAAAATGTCAATTAATCTCTTCAGATTCCTTATTTTGTATATAAGGTGTTTGTGTCTAAGTCATGCCTCGTCAGGATTCGAAGCAGTGCAGTTAAGCGCAATGCTCAGGTGAATCTGTTGTGTGTTAAGAGAAAATTAATAGTGTGCGCTATATTAAGCGTAGTGTCGTGCATTGGTGAAGTCATTGTAATCGGGTATAGGTATATATTGTAATAGTAACTAAAGAACTATGCGGGAATCTTAAAAATAAACAATATCTACGTTCGGTCTATCATATAAAAAATCAAATCCATTTTTGCTTTGGTAGGGATGGATCTATCATTTCTATAACTCTAATGAGGTTTGCAAGATATCAAAATATTGTAGGCAAATATTTAAATTTCATTTCTAATATCACGATTCAAAAATAGGATAGTCTAAGCAACGTTCATATAACATGCTTTTTTTCGTAACTCGCGTCATCTAGTAGAAATTTAGGTCAAGGTCATCCAAATTTGCAGAGCAACTATATAACGGCTTTAATTTTAGCTGTTATGAAGATACGTGGCTTCTTTATAGTTCATAGTGTCGTTAAGGAAGCGTCTAAAGCCGCCATCGTTCGTGACAAGTCGGTCCGTCAATCCGAGCTTGCTGGCGGGACATAAATAGAATAACCAAAATAGCTCGCCGCACGGCCCGATAATGCTAAAGCATTTTTGATACTAGCTTTCCCTAACACCAAACAGACAGGCCAGATATTAATTCCACTAAGCCTCCAATGTACCAGTGTTATAAATAGAGATTGCAATAAATACAAAAGTTTATAAAGGTAATGTACACAGTGAATGAATGAAGGTAAGCGAATGTGCAGTGCAATTTGTCCGGCTTACAGTAATAATTGATAGGATTCATCGACTGATTATTGATTCTGATTTTATATTGTGAATCACGCTATGTGATGTTCTGTACCGGCGCCAAATATTTAATTGGCCGATGTATCAACGGACGCTCATTTGAATATGACGAGACACCCGTTCTTTTACCGATTACCAATAGTTCTCCACGTTTACCGCATCGTAGACGCAATAGAAGCGGGAAGCACGTCCGAAACATGAAATTACACAAATACTATGCTACAAAGCCAGAAGTCGCAGCCAAAACGACAGTAATAGGAAGCATGCCGCCAGCTGGAAACTTTACTTACTGTTCAACGGGCCGCAATTTTTGTGATCAGGACCTACGTCAAAAACACTATCAAACACACGACACAAGTTTCTTCTTAGATACATTTCGATGGCTACGATTGAGTGAAGCTTACAGAAGATATCTACTCGGTAGCTCTACGGGCAGAATTTACAGTTTACGTATTGTTAGTTGAGAAAATTGGCTCAATTTTTACCACAATAGCTGATAAATCAATGAAGAACAAACTCCACGAGAGAACACTCCAATACTTACAGAAGAGAACGGCCACGTATTCAGTGTCCTCTATAATTTTGCCAAGGATCTTCTGGTTGACTTCTTCTATCCGGTCGGGAAGGTCCATTGCTTCTAAACTCGTCAGGAAATCCAAAACACTCTCCTCGTCCATAAGATCTCCTGTAATCAACCCAATATTTATACCGTCCTATTTTTAAATAGAAAATACAGACTCACTAAACTCTTCTCATACTCTCCAAAATTATCATATGTTTGTAATACGCATGGTGAATATTGGTGAAGTATTAATAAACATAAAAATAATGCAACGATATATTTAGCATCAATTATTATAATATGATATTGATTATGTTTTGTTAATTGAATCTGATCAGCTGCCAGAACGGCCAACCTCGCAGACATATATGTTTGTTCCTTCACTAGTAGCGACGGCATTCTGTCAGTCAATAGTCTCTTAAACAAACGCATGTTATATTTTTAAACACCTACTCGTTCTATATATGGGTTCATCATTGATACCAGGAATATAAACGTGACATAATTTCATTAGTATTTAATTTTGATCGCTTACTCTATACAAAGTTTGTAAAATCATGAAAGTACTGGACTTAACTACTTTTATAACTTGTTTTTGTAATCGTTTTTCATTCAACATCAACAGTAGCAAAATTAGATCAAAGTAAAATAAACATTCTAGTATCTCCAATACATATATGCAATCTTCTTAAGACTAATTAATAAAAACGGCTGCTCGACTTTGAAATGCTTTTGTGTGGTGAACAAGCAAGTTCTAGCACTCAAAGAGAAGCAAATTAAAGTTATCATCGTCGCAAGGTAAGGAAATAGATAACGCGATACAGCATTATAAGGCATTACCTTCGTAAATGATCGGTTCCTTCTCACGGAAGTACGTGAGGGCGGGGAATTTCGTAATGCCATACTGCTTCGCGAGCCGCTTGTCGTTGATCTTGACGAAGTCGACGCCGAAGGTATCGGTATCGTCGTCTATCTTTTCCAGCTCTTCCAGAACCTTGTCGCACGTGACACAGCTTCTTGCATCTGGAAATGGAGTGTTTTTGTTTTAAAATACGTTCCGGTCAATTTGTCGGGTTTAGACATCGCTTGTCAACATAATATACCTACCAAATTCATATGTACGTTCGTAAAAAAATATGACTTGTTAAAAATTCAGAAGTTCCTTATTTATTTGTTTGTTACTTTTTATTTACTATGGAGAACGCGAGGTGATGGAATTAAAAATCTTACATCTGTTGTTTCGTTGTTCATTAATATAATTATATGTACGTCGTAATAGTACAAAAACTAAATATAATTTCAATATGGTCACGGTTATGCTTTGTAATACTACAGTTGAAATCTGTGTAAGATCTTAAATATAATTAATTTTATATTTGAGATTAGTTACCATAATATACATTTTTTTTTATTAAGCAGGGAGGTTTGAGAGAAAAACTCCAATGTTAATTATTTTCAGGTGGATTCTGAAAGTTGCTCATATGTCATAAACATTTTTGAGGGTAAATGGTAATAAAATAACGGCAATATTACTAGATGTGTTTTTACACCACTCCGATTTATTCCACAGTGGTTACATAATGTTAAATGTAATTTGAATAAACTTTTCATTTTATTAGGTCAGTTGAAATCCGGACCGTGACCGTCTGCTCAACGAAACATCGCTTAAGTAAATATACACCGCAAGTTCCCGCTGCATCAAAATGTTTGGAATCCGTTCTAAAATAGAAAATAAAAGTAAATCTCCACCGAGAGAAGTTAATGGAAGTCTACAAATAGTAGAGTAGGGTATCGTATGAACTTGGTGCGAATGTTTAAGAAACATGACATTTTCAACGCTGACCATAGATATACTCGTAGCATAGAATAGCATAG